>JAAAKG020066084.1:0-17578 GCA_010014905.2 Druon quercuslanigerum
TGAATTTTCTGCAAAGAGAAATCCATTTGCAAAGAAAAAGGCAAATTTCAAACTAAAGTAAATTTTCAACCAAAGAAGATTTTTTAGTCGACCAAGAAAAAAAAAGTCTTCCAAAGTTTAAAACTTTAAAGCTAATTTAAAGCTTATCTTAACCCAACAATATAAACTTTATTAAAATATTAAAATTTAAAAAAAAAAACATTTAAATTTGCAACCAAAACAGATTTTTTAGTCGACAAAGAAAAAAAAGCATTCAAAATTTTAAACTCTAAATCTAATTAAACGAATTTTCTAAAAAAAAAAAGTAAATTCTTAACCCAACAGTATAAACTTTTAACAAAGTATAAGAATTTTCAAAAAAAAAAAAAGTTGAATTTTTAACCGATCAGGGTAAATTTTCTGCATAGAGAAATCCATTTGCAAAGTAAAAGCCGAATTTTAAACTAAAGTAAATTTTAAACCTAGCAAGATTTTTGAGTAAATACAAAAAATGTATTTAATACAAAAATGAGTTAACCTTTCAGTTCCAAAATTAATTCTTAGAATAATAAATGGTAAGTTTGAACAAAATAGTTAAATCCTCAATAAAAGAAATAAATTTTTTACAAAGTTGTTTAGAGTTCAACAATAGTATTTAGCTAAAAAAACATCATTTTTGCACAAAATATTATAATTTTTATTAAAATTATAAGATTTTCAACCAAAAATATACACTTAAAAAAAAAGTTTGGATTCCCTTCTTTCGGAAACAGGCGAAGTTTCTTGAAAATAGGCAAAAAATGAAGAATTCTTAAAACAACGGGACAATAAAGTTAGTTTTCTATACCACACTTTTCCATTTTAGATTAGACACTTCTAAATTCGGGCCTAAAAAAAATACAAAATGTAACGTTTTTTAATACTGAATACTCATTAACAACAATTTTTTTTTCTTAAACCATATTTTTAATACATTAAAATTGACTATTTAGCTTTTATTGATGCTTATAATTATCGATTATCTACTGTAGTATAATTATTATTTGTAACGTGATCTCCCTCATTGTTTCATGGTATTTTTACACGCCCTGGTTTCACAACCATTTGGTTATAAAAAAAAAAAAAACAGAGGTGTGCTATCGTGTTTCTGAAGGGAAAATCAGTTTCTTTACTGCCAGGTTATACACTGACGCTCGTAAAAATTGATAGTGAGGGTGAAGAAAGAGTGCAAAGTATTGTTCCAGCCGTGGTATCGTAAAATCTCGCAATAAAATGGAAATAATCTGCATTCAGTTTCGAGGTTTCTAGATTTATAGTCGAAAAAATTGACCCCTTTAAAGAATCAATATTATTTTTCGATCTCAAATGACTTTTCGGTCACTTTTTTGTATCAAGTGACTTTTGTCACAATTTTGAATTCTACTTGAGTTCCTATAAAATCTTCTGCATAGTGATTCAGTTGAAATTAAATTAATAGTTTTTTTTAAACTTTTTGATTTTATTTTTGATTTACTCTAAACTCTTATTAATTTAATATGATATTTTCTTAATTTTTTGAAACTTATATTTTTTAAATTTCTAAGGAGTTAACTTTTTTTTTGTCTCATTTCATTCCAATTATTGTAAAAAAAATTAATTGATTTTAATTTATTTGGAATTGCCCTTAAATTCTGATGAATTAATCCTAAATTCTTTTCAATTCTTTAGAATTTATTTCGAATGCCTTTAGTTTTTTTATATAACTTTGATTTACTTGAATTCTCTTGAATTCACTTAATTCTACTGAATACAGTTAATTCTTTTTATGTTCCTTTAATTCCTTGTATTTCAACGCTCTTTGAAAAAATTTCATATTGCTCTTAATTTACTCGAATTGTTTTTATTTAATTGACTTTTTTTATTTACAGTTTGAATTATTAAAAATCTAACAGATTCATTTTTAATACCTACAAATTATTTAGAATACACTTCAATTGTATTAAAGTCGATGGAACATTTTGGATATAATTCACTGTCTTTATTAATTTAAATTAATTCGGAATTCACCTTGATTTTTCAATAACTTTTCCTAAATTCTTTTGAATTCTTTTGAATTTCCACGAATTATTCTAAATTCATTAAAAATATTCTGGAATCAATAGAATATTTTAGATTTTTGAAAACTTTTGGAATCGTAGGATTTATTTCAATTAATTTGTATTCATTTAAAATGCTCCTTAAATTCTTAATAATTTATCCTAAAATCTTATTTATTTATTATAAAATTTTTAAAATTCTTTTGACTTCTCTTTTTTATAAGTTCCTTCGAATTATTTTAAATTCTCTTAAATTCTTCAAAAATAACTTGATTTTGCTAAACAGAATATATTTATTTTTATTTTTGGTAGTTTTTTTCATTCAACTTAAAGTCTTTTAATTTATCCTTAATTGTTAGCCGTGCCACTAAATTATTTTGAACTTAAAGAATTTTTTAATTATTTTCAATTCACCTAAATTTTTTACAATTTATTTCAAATGTTTTGAATCCGCTTGAATTGCTTTTTAATTCACTTAAATTCTTTTTAATTCACTTGAATTGTTTTAATTCACTTGTATTATTTTTAACTCACTTGATTTTTTTAAATTTATCTTCAATTTGTCTGAATTCCATAGAATTCTTTTAAATTCCCGCATGTTATTTGAAATTCTTTTTAGTTTTTCTGAAGGCAATAGAGTATTTTGAATTGGAAACATTTGAATTAAACTTTTAATTTTCTTAATTTTTTTAAATTCACTCAATTATTCTCAATTCTGTCATTTTTTATGATTATTTAATTCACTCTAAAGAATTCTGAATTTACCTTGTTTTAAAGGTAATTTTATCAAATTTTCTAAAAATCTGTATATTTTTCAAAATATTTTCCTTTAAATTTCTTTTGATTCCTTTAAAATCACTTCAAAGCCTAGAACTATTTATGATAATTATAGTCATAATTAGTATCTATTTGCTGTACTAACAAATTGTCTCTTTTATTTTTAATAGTTGTTTTTATTATTTAAACAATAAATAGCTTTGTAATATTGATAATGAATGGGATTTTATTAATGCTCTTGCTTAATATTTTAATTTCGAGAGTTTATTTTTAATTTGATTTTTATATATATTGTTTAAACAATTCATGATTATTTAAAAACAAGTATTGAAAGGAAAAAGCGCAAAAAATGGTCTTTCCATTTTTTTCAACAAGTTACATTACTTACTTCTAATTCTTAGATTACTTAACCAACTGCTAATTGTTAAATTAATTTGTATGGCTTAAAAAACGATATTATTATATTTGAATACTATATTATTATATTATATTTGAATACCAATTTCTGAAAATTTTTTTTAATTAGGCCACAGCGTTTATAAAATATCCTTAATTTACCATATTGTTTGGAAATAAAATAATGCAGGTAAACAAAAATCGTTTTTACATAAAAAATTAATTGAAAAATATATGAAATCTTGTACTTTCAAAATTAATGAAAAGCTATGAGGAAAATTAAAAAAAAGTAATAATTATGGGAAATATCCTGCAAAATTCTTATTGCACTTGTATGGAATAGCTTTTGGGGCACCATAGAGTGGGTTCAGTAGGGTTGAAATTCAAAATAAATTGTGGATTCGTATTCCTTAAATATTTTTCATCACATCATTGTTTCATTATCATAAATTTTTACGTTTTGGACGAAATTTACAAAAAAGTTTTTTTCCCCTCATTATATTCTTATGTGAAAGTTCAGTTGGTGGCGAGGGGGAGGAAGATGTTAGTACTAAAGAAAACGTGTATTCACTTTTTTGCGAACCATACAGAATAGTAGAAGCCGAAAAAAAAATTCGAACAATTTTTTTTTAAACACAATGGAATGACGGAATTGAAAGTGTATGGAAATGACAGAAGGGAAACTAAGGAACATTAGGTATCGGAAATCCGTAAAGTGTGGGAAAAAACAGAAGAGAAAATAGGGGAGGTTAGAATTTTGGGTAGGCGGAGTGAGGGGAAAATAATGTGGAGGTAAGCACAGAAATTGAGAGAAAGTTAATGGGAAATGAGGAAAAAAAATGTAGGGAAAATGAGCGTAAAAAGATGGGTGAGAGGTGGAGAAAATTATCGCGAAAGGGGTTACGATTTGTCACATTTTTTGTTAGAAATTATTCACGTCCGCTAGTCCTGCATATTTTGTTCCCGGGAGGGGAATTGGTTTAAAAGGGATGTGAGAAGGAGGGTGATAGGGAGGGTATTTTAGGTTTAGGGAGGAGATTTTAGGTTTTTTTTGGACAAGGGAAGGTTTTTAGGGAAGAAGAAAGTTGGAAAGAAAAGTAGCAGATATAAAATACAGGAGGTGAGTGAAGGAAATGATTAGATAGGATAAGATAGGATAAGATAGAATTAGATTGGATAATATAGGTACATAAAGTAAACACTGGGGTTAGCAAGCAATACGCAGAACTATATCGTCAGGAGAGATACAGGAAGAACGAGTTTCAGGATTATAACAGGGAGCCGATCGTGTAAATATGAGAAGAAATTTTTAGAAGAGGAGGGAAGTAGCTGGTTAGGGAATGTTGGTGTTAAAAGGAGAAAATTCGTAGGGATGGCAGGATGAAGGTAGAAAGAGTAAGGTATTTTAGAACGAATGGATTGCAGATGGATGAAGTGAGAAGGATGCATGAGGAAGGAAGGACGGTATATGAGTTGGTTAAAAGATACAGTATGGATAGAGAGAAGGAACCAGAGGAGGAGAGAATAAGATAGGGAAGGTTTAATGGGAACTATATGTGGATTATAGCAAGGGAAGGAGCTCAATATTTGTTTGAGAAAGGAGATCAAGAAAGTCAGAAATTTTGAGATGAGGATGCATAGAGAGTTATAATAGGTTTTGAAAGAGAAGAGGATGTGTGAATTGTGCGGGTAGGTGGGTGCAAAAGTGGAACACTGGTCGAAGAAAAATGAAGAGGTGGAAAGGAGTGGGATAAGCATAGAGGTATTGTAGCATGAAAGGTGGGACAAAAGAGCAGTGGCATGGGTGAATGGGGTATTAGGTAAGATGGAGAAGAAGAAAAGGAAGGTGGAAGAGGAATGAAGAAGGAAAGATTGTATATAGGAGAGGAAGTATATTTAAGAAAATTTTACATATTGTAAAAAGGAGATAAGGATCAGGACTTAGCTGCGGGGACGATGCGAAGCCAGGAAGGCAAGTTCGGCTCAGAGATAATGTGTGTATGGATGTTAGTTTTTAAAGACTTAATTTTAAGAAAATACAGTAAAAATGGAAGTGTGAGCAAGTAATTTTTTAAGTCCAGCAGGCTGAAAAATAAACGTTTACCTATCTAGTATAAAATAGGATGAGATAGGATAACATGCGATTGAACTGTTTTAAGAAGAATGGAAGAGGATAGTACAGAGAGTCGGAAATTTAAAAGACCTAATTAGCATCTTAATAGGGTCAGAAACTCTTTCTTGTAGGCACTTGGACACATTTTTTGTTCAAGTAAATTAGACTCTAGCAGGCACGATTATTCCCTTTTTCGTATGAAAACTTCCTCCACTTTGCCTTTTTGTCTGCATGAGGAACTATGAGGCCGGCATGCAATTGCCGCAAAGCCCTTATTCCCCATTTCGTTTACATAATCGCATCCAATTCAGATGCACTTTATCAGGCTGAGTCTGAGAAGGGAATACGGTACTATCACATTCGCGCCATTATCGCACTTTCCTTGTTAGGCGAATTCATCTTACAAAGCACCAAGTGGGTTTATCATTTTCCAACCTGATATAATATAATGGATTATAATACATCAGTATCTCTCTCTCTCTCTCTCTCTTGTAGAGTATTTTGTCACAATGTATTCAGGAGGAAATTAATTGGGCGCATAAAACACAATTGAGCTGAATGGAGAATATACAAGTAAAGGAAGTCCACGGAGAACAAGCAAGTCGGAAGTAGCTATATAGTGAAGGTATTACGTGTCTGTGTTGCAGCACTTCCTTTGGCACCTGGTCCTCTCTTCGGTAATTCAATCAACCCAGACGAGGTGAGGATCCAAGATCCTATTAAAGAGACCTAAGGCAGCCATTTTGAAATGTATACTATTGGCCTTTCCCATAAGCTTCTACATCAAAACCGTCGTCCGTCGCTTCACTTCTCTCTGATCCATCATCTTCACTTTAGCCCAATCTGTGGTGGTTACCTTTTCGAAATAAAATCAGATTTATCAATATAGTCACTAGAATGGTTTTGAAATTTCAATATTGGTTAAAATTGATTTGGATGTCCTTATTATTTATATATTTAGAGTAAGCGCCTTTTTGTGTAGGGGGCTTACCATACCCTACAAGTTAGTCGATTTTCTTCAAAGATGGATCAAGTTAAAGGGCTTAAGATGTTGATGCAGAGTTCTTAAATGCCCGAGAATTTATGTGGAGCAAATGCTCTCGGGAATATGCTTAGCATTTAAGCTTTAACAGAGAATTTATAGAGCATTTAAGAGAATTTAAAGAATTAGGTGTTTAAAGAAATAGATATCATAATTAATACATATATTTTTACGCAAACATCCTAGAGTGATATGAAGATATACTTTTTAAAATTACAGAGTTGCTATTTAGTTAAAAATTAATTTTTGTTGTTGTTGAGAATTCAAACCAGTTTTGTTAAAAATTCATCTTTTTGCTTGAATTCAACTATTTTTTGTATAAAACTAAACTTATTTTTGGTTGAAATAGAAAATGTCACGTTTATCCTTAAAAATTCATCCGTTTTGGTTGAAAATTCATTTACTTAGTTGGAACTTTGTTTAAAAATCATTATTTGGTTGACGATTTAACATTTTGGTTGACAAACCTTTTTTTGTTAAAAATTTAATTATTTTGTTTAAAATTATGTTTTCTCTTCAAATATTAGTTTAAAATTCCTGTATTTTATTGAAAATTCGAAATAGTGGGAGAATATTTAAGCTTATCGTTTTCGTTCAAAATTCTTTTGAAAATTCAAATATTTAGTTGCGAATTCATTTAATTTGTTAAAAATTCATATTTTTTGGTAAAAAATTCATCTCATTGATTGAAAATTGATTTTTTATTATTAAGATTTACATTTTTAAGCTAAAAATGTAGCTTTCTTTTTTTGTTGAAAATTAAACCTTTTTATAGAAGTTGAATCTTAGTTGGAAACCATACTATTTCGCTGAAAGTTTACTTTGATTTTATTGAAAATTAAGTTTTTTACTGAAAATTTGATTATTATATTTTTAGTTGAAAATTTATCTGTTTTATCTTTTTGGTAAAAAGGAATTTCTGTTCTTGAAAATTTAACTATTTTGTAAAATATTCGTTTACTTCTTGGTTGAAAATTTATCTTTTTAGTTGAAACTTTATGTGCTGGGTTAAAAATTAATTTTTTTAGTTTAAGATTTACCATTTTAGTTGAAAATTCATTTTAACTATTGCATCTTTTGTGGAAAAGTTACCTTTTTCGATATAAATGTAATCTTTTTTTCTATAAAATTTTCTGTTTTGTAGAAAAATTAACAATCATATTTTTATGTTCAGAACTTATTTCTTTGGTTGGGGAAAAAATATTTAGTTAAAATTCCGTTGTTTTTTTATAGAAAATTGATCTTTTGTGTTAAAAATTTCACTATTTGGTCAAAAATTAGTTTTTTGGTGAACCCAAGTTTGCTTGTCAATTTATATTTTTAGTTGAAAACTAAATAATTTTGCTGAAAACTCCTTTTTTCTTTGTTTAAAATTTCCTTTTGTAACTGCAAATTGAACTATTCTAGGTTTGGTTTGTAAATTTATATTTTTTAGTTAAAAATTTATATATTTAATTGAAATTGTATTTTGTTCGTAGAAAATTTACCATTAGGGTTGAAAATTGAATTATTTTGTTAAGAATTCATCCTTTTTGGTTGAAAATTGATTCTTTTAATTAAAAATTTATTTCTTCTATTTTTGGTTATAAAAATCATTTTTTTTGTTAAACATTTATTTTTTTAACATTTCCACTATTCTAATTTTCGCTGAAGATCGATATTTTTTAGATAGAAGTTCATGTACTTTGTTGAAAATGCGTATTTTTTGGTAGACAATTATTTTTTTGAGTGGCAAAAATAATATATTTTTTTAAAAAATTAATATTTTGGGTTGAAGATTCCTCATTTTAGTTTAAAAAAATTTCTGTTTTAGGCCTAAAATTTATCTTCTTGATTTGAAAAATCAACTAAAAAGAGTTTAAAATGTATTAAGAAAAAAATTTTTTTGCAATAATATTATTAATCGTTTAGGCTTATGGTTGGTTTTATACCAAAAAAATTTTAGAAATTGGAATATTATAGAAACCCTGAGTAAGGCACTGTTTAATGCAAATAATATGTTTTCCATTACTTTGCCTTATTTTATTTTTTAAATTTGGCGCCCTTTTTAATTTAAGGCTATACATTTTCCCGGGAAATTTAAATATTGTAATTATAATTAACAAAGATAGAAAATACGATTTTTTAAAATCTAATTCAAAATTCTTATAAGTGCTCATTAAATTTCCAAAGTACATGAAGGTCGAGAATATTTTCGAGAATATGCTCATGCTTGTGAGAATTTGTCCGATCACTTAAACTCTTTAGAATCCCATGTAGATGAGCATTTTGCTACAGAAAAATTGATTTCTTTCGATATTATTTTTTTAGTTAGGAAGGTTATACCAAATTTATAAAACTTCATAATTTGTTAATTAATATTATAATTTTTTTTACAAATGCATATATAAGACAGTTGTTAAAAAAAATTATTTTTTCGATAAAAACTTTTTAATTAGGATTTTTACGATAATTTTAGAAATAATTTTTAATTTATTCATCAATTTTTTTGCTTTATAAACAATCTTAATAAACAATGCATTGTTACCTTTTAATTGAGATCTTTAAAATAAATTCAGCAACATTCATGATTAGTTGATTAATCTTATGATTTTTAAAAGAAATTTAATAAAAAAATTAAATATTTAAGCATCTGCTGACGAAAAATGTTTTTTTTCTATGTCACTCTTTTTAATTGGGAACCTCTTGATAAGTTCAGCAAAGTTGAAAATTACTTGATGAATTTTATATTTTTTTAAAACAAATTTAATAAAGAAATGCCGCAGCCTGATTAAAAAAATAAAAATATTGTATATGCTTATGAAATTTGTTTAAAATATTTTAGTACTTATTAACTTATTATAAGTGCTAATGAAATTGTTATTAAGTTTTCAATTAAAAATACTCACCTAAAAAGAAACAATTTTTTCTTCGACAGATGCCCAAATAATGCATTTGTTTAATAATTTTTTTTTAACAAAATATAAATTTTAGCGACTAATTATGAATTTTTTTGAAATAATCATGACATTAATATATTAAAAAGGCTGATCTTGTAAAATACTAAGTTTTCTGTGTACAGATAACCGAATAATGCATTTTTTTGTGAAATTTAAAAAAAAAATAATAAAACCTATTATCTTATCATAAATTCAACTGAATTTACTATGAAAATCCTAATTAAAAAATATGACTCAGAAAAAAAATGATTTTTTTCGTTAACAGATGCCCTAATAATACATTTGTTTATTAAGATTGTTTTAAAAAATCCTAAAATTGGTCAATAAATTACAATTTTTTTACAATTTTTATGAAGTTAGTAATTTAAAAAGTTGTCATCAAAAAAATTAATTTTTTAGTGGAAAAAAGCGTTATCTATGCATTTGTTTATTAAGTTTGTTCAAAAATTTATAAAATGGATAAACTATTTATAAATGTTGCTGAAATTGTCATGAAGTTACCGTTTAAAAGTACTGGCATTGAAAACCCGAATTTTTCTGCCTAAAATTCCCGAAGAATGCATTTTTTAATAAAAATTGCTTAAAAAAATCATAAGAATAATCAACTAGTTGTGAATTTTTCTAAAATTCTCATACAGTACTGAAAAAAATGGCATCGAAAAAAACAAGTTGTCTGTCAAAAAAGGCCTTAATAAAGCATTTGTTTACTAAATTTGTTTATTTGTTAAATTTATTTTTTTATCTAAATTTCTGGAAAAATAACTAAAAAAAGTTATAATTATGAAAAATCGTAAAAAAACATTCTTTCAAAAAATAATTTGTTTATACAATTTTTTTGTTAATTATATAATATTGTGATTTCTATTATTACGGATGGTGAAATGATATCTACACTGATGATAATACTGATTCCTTTAAATTTGCTACTTCATCCTGATGCCTTTTTGTTACCTAAGATTTAAAAATAGGAAAAATTGGAAAAAAATTGGCACGTAAATATTCTTTAGAAAATTAAATTTTGTATTTCGCAGTAATTTTTTTATTATTATTTCATGTAGAAGAAACAGAAAAATTTAGAAATTCTCTTCCACTTTTTCTTTCTTGAAATGTAAATTTGCATCGAAAATTACCATCCCATAGTATTGCTTTTCTGTAATAAGTGTGTAAAAAATTTAAAAGATAAGAAAACTTCATTTCTTTGGATCTATGTTTAGAGGTTCATTAAAGCCACTATATGAGTGTTTATCAAAAATTAAAATTTGATTTCTTTCAGAAAGTTTTTTTTCGTAATTAGTGTGTAAAAAATTAGTTTAAATTATAAAATTATATTATTTTGAGGACTATACTGGATATTGTTGAAATATTAAAAAAGAAAAAATTTCGATTTTAGACTCTTATGCTACAAATTTTTCGATCAGTCCAATTTTTTTCGGAAACTGGTACCTTTAATGTGAGTTCAAAAATAAAATTTGCCGCGTCATTATACATTTTTCATTATTTTTGGAAAGTCTATTTGTTAGTAATTTTTTTGCAAAATAATATGAGCTCTTAGAAATCAACATGGAATAATATGACAAAATTTTTCCAAAACGCAAATCGGACTGGAATATCCTGAAGCAAAAAAAATTAGCTTTGAATAAAGAAAATATTGGCCTAAATACAAAAGATACCTTATTTTCTTGATCCAAAAAAATTATCTTCTCTCAAAAAAATGTATTTGACTAACGAAACTTAATTGTATTACCTAAATTAAAATTGCAATGAATTTAACAACATTATATTATTAACATTCAATTAATAAACCCTGATATTGTGAGATCAAAAGTACAAAAAAAAAAAAATAATTTAGTCATAAACAAAGTTAAATTAGCAAACTTTTTTGGATAACATAATTTTACTTTTCTGGTAATTAAATTATAATTAAATTTACAGAAAGTGTGTTATTGCAGTACTTTTATATTCACAAGTAAGTAAATTGAAAGACATGATTAAAAAGTTACATTAAGGTAATTTTTGTTTGAAAATGCTTTTAGTTGAAACAATATTTGACATATGACATTTTCAACAAATTCTACAATTGACTGAGACCAAATTCTGCCTTTTGTTGAGTATATTCATTCACTAATTAGAATCTCGTGTTTGCCTTTGTCCAACGTGTTCCACTAGTCAGTTGCGTAAGCTGACCTATCATAATAGGCTTTGTTTTTTTTACGGATTGAAATGTATTTTGAGCTTAAATCCTCTATATAAACTTCAATAAGAAATATTTTCACTTTATTTTATGAAATTTTTTACAATATATATAAAAATATTAAAAATAAAAACACTTTTCCCTTCAAAGGGGTTATAATGGATCAGTGAGAATATTATAGACAAATGGTATTCTAGGAATTTACAAATTTTTGCGTTTTACAAGTTTATATCAACTAATGAAGCTTGAATTAAATAAGATAATGCCATTTTATTTACTTTTTTATTTTTAATGTAAGTGAGAAGAGGGCATTAGTGCCCTAAAATATATGATTTAAGCCTCACGGGTGCTGAAGCCCTAGTTTCAAATACAGACTGCGCAGCCCAAATGATTTCAAAATCGGAAACAAGAGTGTTTTTTCACAAAAATAGGGGAATAATACGGAAATTAATTTATTTTAATGAAAAAAGAAAGAATAAATTTTCTAACGAAAGAAATGAATTTTCAAGCTAAAACGTCAAATTAATTAGAAAACTGTCTTTTTTGAAAACCAAAAAGAATTGATTTCAACTAAAAAGTTACTTTTAAACTAAAATAGAAGACTTTTCTACTAAAAAGTTGAATAATTAGCAAAACAATTGAATTTTCGACCTAAAGAGATCAATTTTTACCAATATATTTACATTTTTAAAGATTAATTAAATTTCAAACAAAGTTGAATTTTTAACTAAACAGTTTTTTTTCAGTAATTTCAATTTCCAACAAGAATATTATTTTCTATCAAAAGAGAATATTATCCAATATATATTTTAACAAAAACACTTTATATTTTAAATCAGAAACAGTGATTTAAACGACAAATTTTAAATAAAAAGATGAGTTGTCAACAGAAATAATTAAATTCTCAGTTCAGAAAAAATATTTTGAAGAAAAAAACGAATTAAAATATATTATAATTTTAAATAATCAGTTGTTAAAATTAAAAAGAGAAGTTTTTAACGATACAATTTAATTTTCAACAAATTTTTAATTTAAATAAACGACTCTTTATCAAAAAAGAATAATTTTTTAGAAAATAGTACAACTTTTCTTAAGTAGTAGAATTTTCCAGATAAAAAAAATCAAATCTTATCCACAAATTTAGTAGTTACATATTCACGAAACAGAATTAATAAAAAAATTGCATAAAGTTCTTAAAAAATCGTTTAACTCTTAAGCATAGAGATGAATTTTCATTTAGGAAAATTATTGTTTTGACACAGTAGGTTTTAATTAAGAAATAAAGATTTTAAAATTTAGTTCATATAAATTAAACCAAAAGATAAATTTTCAACTAAATCGTTAAACCCTTAACAAAAAGATGCTGATTCTCAATAAAACAGTTGCGCATTCAACCAAAGAAGGTGAAATTTCAATAAAATTTTATTATTTTTTACCAAAAAGTTTCGAATTTTAAATTAAATTTTTAATATTGGAGATAAATCTTGATTCAAATAAGATTTTCAACCAAAAAATATTTAATTTCTACCGAAAGAGATGAATCTTTAAATAACATTTTTAATTTATTTAAAAATCTAAACATCAATTAAACTTAAACTTCAAATACTATTTAAACCAAGCATACAATTTAAAGAAAACTAGTTGAATCTTTCAACTAAGAAAGACTTTAGTTGCATTTGCAATAAAAAATGAACCTTTTCAAAAAAATTAAATTTTCTACCATAGTGGTTGATTTTTCAACAAAATAAATAAATTTTTAGTTTTCTTTAAATATCATACTTTCTTGCTTTCTTATAACTATTTCTGTGACAAAAATATGACACATATTTTCAATTTTCAAAGAATTCTGTCATAATGAATTATTCTAAAGTATTCAATTTTTTCACAAATTGACGGTCATTTTATGATTTTTCGAAGTACTTGACAATTGGAGGTAATCATTTTAGATATTCAAATTTAAAACGGTTTTACCACTAATGAAGATGATATTTTATCTGTTAAATATTGTTATTTCTTTATAAAATAAATCAATAATAATTGACTCAATCGTTTTTTAATTTTGTCTCCAGAAGGTTTTTTCTTTTTTCAGCGGAAATTTATGACCTCATATAATAAAATTGGTTCCTAGCCAGAAAAATCTGGCCGTGAAAAGTGTAATTTGTACTGTGAATTCTAAACTCGAACGAACATTCATCTAGAATTTCTTATCATAAACCGGAAATTTGGAATTCCAATCTAGAACTAAACACTGAACAGTTTTAATAAATAATATATACAGGGTGTGATGAAATTCCGGACGTCCTGAATATTTCCTCGGGTAAAATATTTTTTATTGAGGTCAAAGTCATTCTTGAAGATGATGACCTGAACAGTGATTTCAAGGTCAATTAAAAAAATGGAAACCCCCCCTTTGACATCGGAAAGCGATAGAGTGGGAAATTTCACTTTCAAATATGTATGAATGTCATGGATCTAATTTGACCTTGAAGGTCACTATAGGGTCATTTAAACTTAAACACGGTTCGAACACCTCTGAGATAAGCAGCTTTTGAAAAATGTGATAGCAATCGAAGACATTTGTTTCAATAAGGCACATTTATTCGTGACCAACAATTTACCATTGACGATGACCTTGAAACTCATTTGAAGCTTAACTTTTTTTTGAAACAGAAACACTACTTTTTAACTTTGGAAATTTCACGTTCAAACATTTATGAATGTCGTAGGTTCAATTTAATCTTGAAGGTCACTCTAAGGTTATTTAAACCTAAAAAAGGTACGAACACCTCTGACATTAGCAGATTTTGAAAATTTTGACAACAAGGGAAGGCATTTCTTTCGAAGAGGTACATTAATTCGTGTTATTGTGATGATATTGACAATGAACTTGAAATTCATTAAGAGGTCAACTTTTTTGAAATAGAAACCCCACTTTTTAGCATCGGAAATTTCACGTTTAAAAATTTATGAATGTCATAGATTCAATTTGTCCCTGAAGGTCACTCTAAGGTCATTTAAACTTTAACAAGGAGCGAACGCCGCTGAGATCAGTAGCAAGGGGGCTCACCTCTGAGAAGCAATGGGAACAAAATTACTAAGTCCACGTCGTTGTTCCTAGACAGCGCTAATAGAAAATCTAATTTTTATTACACATGTCCTTAGAAGTCAGAACCACGATCACTACGGAAAATGCCTTGTTGAAACAAATAACTTCCATTGATATTCAATTTTTTTTTTACTGGTCTTACAGTTTTCGGGCCTTGTTTAAGTTATAGAAACCTTAGAGTGACCTTCAAGGTAAAATTTAACCTATAACCTTAATACATATTTAAAATTGAAATTTCCAACTCTATCGGTTACCGATGTCAAAAATGGGGTTTCCATTTTTAAGTTGACCTTCAAATGATCTTTAATGCAATCTTCAAGATAAAATTAAAACTCCTGGTTAGAATTTCCTCGTTAAAATTTACTATAAGAATGACCTTGATCTCAATAAAAAATATTTCACCTGAGGATAATTTCAGGGGGCTGGAACTTTAGAGACACTCTGTGTATTTGCAAGCCACAATCAACAACAATCGTCTCAGGAATCTATAGATATAAATCAGAGCAGAGCAAGGGTGAATAAACTGGTTAAAAGGGAGAAGCCCTTCGGCACGCTGAGAAGGTGAAATCGATGTTTCTACTATCGGCAAAGTTGCACGTCTGATCACTATTACTACTCTGTGCACCATGAAGTTCGAACAATCGCATGACTGTAATAATGCAGCGACGTGTTGAAAATCGTGTTTCTCTCTCTTCCCATTCAGCAATTGCACACTCAGAATTGTTGAATTTCCAAGCTCCGAGTAGCTTTAGCTCAGACCATTTTGCCAATAGCAATAGCAATCTAATTCACATTCATTTAGAAATATTAGTGTTGCCTCTAAATCGAGTACGTGATTTTGAATCGTCTGTTCATCGACAAATGTCTCAGAATGGCTCTATTAGGCGAAGAAGGTGTCCACCTTGGGATAGTCAATATTGTAACCTTAACTTTTATTCTACTTTTTTTATTCAGTAGCTTTTCGGTGAGCTTTAAGAAATCTCAACCAGTCTAAGATGTTCTATTTCATATTTTTATGAAAATGGGTACACACGGGAGAAGTGAAATTTTTTTTGTATTTCTTTGTATAGAAGTTTTACAATTTTATTTTATAAAAATCTATATAAATCCTACTCACTTTAATCGAACAAGTCTTATTTTATATTTATGAAAATACATGTATATCTATATTTCTAAAATTATGAAAATTTACGTCCCTATTTATTCTATTCTCTACTTTTTACTTAAATCAAGGACCTTCCTTTTCTAGAATTCGATTAAGCAGGTTACGTACTCGACTTTGAAGGTTGGACCTTCTAGTCTGTTCGCTTTCGCTGCAGATAACGTTAAATTTAGAGATTGAGTTTTTGATTCAGAATCTAAATTTAAAGTTACTTGTTTTGGTTTTTTTATAATTACTTTCCTTGGCTGCAGTAATTTGGTACAAGCTTACAATCTCTCTCTCTCGCTCTCTCTATCTTTCTATCTCTTTTAAATGGAGTCTATACTTAGGATAATACTCCTCTTCTTTCTCTTTCTCGTTCTATCTCTCTCTTATGGAGTGTACGCTCAGGATAATTCGCCTCTTTCTAAAATTCCTTGATGAGAAGCTGAGGGCCTACGCGATTCTAGTATTTGTACTAAGATTTCGAAGGATGTACCTTCTAGTCCTTTCCCACTTACTAGAATCTAAGAGTTAAGCGAAACCCGGCTTCAGGAGTTGGACTCCTTGGCCTGCCTCAAGAACACTGCTGATCCCTCTCGCTCGCTCTGCGAGCTCCCTAATCCCATTTTGGACTCAGCATCCTCTTTTTATATCTTCGCGAAGTCGCTGAGGCTTCGGATTGCATGGGTGGGGGCCTCTGCGACTGCGCGCTTTCTTACTCCTAGACGCCTGTGGTCCTTTGGCCGTCTTGTGCGTCTGGTTGCTATATTAAAAGGGGCCTGCTTGAAGAGCTTACAATATGGTGGCTCAAAAACGCTTTTTTTATTTTATCAGGATCAAGTTTTGATTTGAAGTTTCCCATGTAAAATGCATATGGAAAATAAATTGATTTGCTGTCAAATCATTATACAAAATGGTTTTACATTGTATGATATGTACTCCATACTATAATGTCTAATAAAAACTGCAATAAGCCTTTTTAGGTTTGTAAATTATTATACAACAATTTACAAAATTTTAAAACGTATGGATTGACAAAAACCCTATTGTATTTTATTATAGAGTTAGCAACAAAAAAATATTAACAATTTTTTAGGGATGAACATAACATTTCAAATTGATTAATTCAACAATACTAGTTTGGTACAATATTTGTCATCCGACAGTCTGAATTGGAAACCTTCGAACAGTGCCATTTAGTATCTCCTATTCTATTAATAACATCAATATGAATTACTTCATCAATAATGTATCATTATGAACCAATGGTTTCTATATTGGATCTCACTATTCATGACTGCAATAACAATACAGTACAATAGCTTATAACATTTGGATAAATTCAATACAGGATTCACCTTTCACAAACGTAATTGCACAAAAATTATTTAAAAAATAATTGCCTTTACTTGATTATTTTGTGCGATTGACAAGTCTAATTATCAGCTCTTTTTATTCTTGATTTGCGGATTGAAGATGATGAAATTTAATAGAAACTTTGTCATTGGCAACGAATGAAATTGAGTTGGAAGAAATTGATGAATATGCAGATTTTTCGTGCTTCTATACTTCCTTGATGAGAGCAATGGAAATCGCTATCATTAGTTTAATTGTGCCAGATTCAGATTATTGAAATTCGATGCAGCTCATAATTTGCATGTCTCTCTGATTACGAAATTTGCAAGAATAATTAATCTGTAAATATTATAACAATGTAGCAATAATTGTAGACAACGTTTTATTGATTAGATAAAGATATTTGCATATTCATTTATTTGATTATTCAAAATATAGAATACATTTTAATATAATATTT
>JAAAKG020066095.1:0-17578 GCA_010014905.2 Druon quercuslanigerum
TATCTTATTTATTTTTATTTTAAAAAGTTGAAAAAGGGGTTAACCTTACAGAAAATTCCTTTCCAGTCTTCAGTCCGTATTTATTTTCCTAATTTTATGTTATGTTTTTATTTCTTAATAAGGGTTTTGATTTTTAAATCTGTAACTTCTGAAGTTTTTAAAGATTTCTTTTTTCTTCTCTATACTAATATCTATTAATAAATAAGATAAATAGTGATATACATTAAAAAAATCAATAATGAGTGAAGACTAAATTTAAATGATGATCGGACTCTTCTCGCCAAAAGTTCATCAAAACTTATTTTTATATTCAAAACCCCTATATCAAAACTTTCACTTGCATCTGCTATAAACTTGTAAACTTTACACGTTAACTTGTTTTCAGTATCTAAACTCTCTTTAAACATGCATCACATAAACGATGCTCATAAAGCCATTTTCTCTACTAAAATATGCAAGAAGTGCCGCCCATTATTATCATACCCACGCAAAAGTGTATACATATAAAAGCGAAGTAAAACTAATTTTCTAATGTGTACACAATGTAAGTGTGAAATTCACATAAAGCAACATATTTCTACCAGGGTAATTCGAAATATGTCGGACAAGTTGCGATGAATTTAATGCTACTGCAGAACATTGATCGAATAGCAGTGCTAGGTGTGGCATTATTTATTCGTCAGATCTGCAGTATTGATAAATAAAAAGGATTTTAACTCCTTGGGTTCAGGAAGATTTTTTTACAGTTCAGACATAACACTCCCCCCCCCCCCCTTAAGTTTCTCTTTTTCACCTATGTTCCAGATACTTTCCCGTTTGATCGTATTTGTGGTTAAAAGTTAGTTCTTGTTTTTAAAAATTGTTATTATTTTGATGAAGCTACAACTATTTTTTTTCAAAAACTATCTTTTTGTTTGAAAATTGAGCTATTTGGTTGAAATTTGAACTCGTCTCTTGAAAATTCAATTGCTTTTCCACATTTGGAAAAATACATACCATATTTTCAAGATTTATCTGAAAAGATA
This sequence comes from Druon quercuslanigerum, assembly GCA_010014905.2. Taxonomy (NCBI): domain Eukaryota; kingdom Metazoa; phylum Arthropoda; class Insecta; order Hymenoptera; family Cynipidae; genus Druon; species Druon quercuslanigerum. Next base: position 1,026 of record JAAAKG020066095.1, read on the forward strand.
TGAAATAAAAAGTAAACTTCAAGAAAAAAGAGCAAGAGAAGAAATATTTTTAGAAATTGTAATTTTAAAGTCGTATTTAAACGACTAAACTAAATAATTTAGAAAAATTAAATCATTAAATAACAAATATATGATAAAATAAAGTTAGAATTCACATATTTAAGATTATTCATCTGAATAAAAAAATCATCTTTTTGACTTGAAAATGTGACAATTCTGGGGAAAATTTTTTCTTTCTTGTTTTAAAATTCGACTTTTTCGTTTAAAAATTTATCTCTTTTGGTTTAAAAATCTAATTCAACTTGGTTGAAAATTAAACTATTTTGTTGAATTAAACGGCGTTTGTTTTTAATCAAATCATTTTTAGTTGAAATAATATCAACTTTTACATTTTAGAATTCATTTATTTTGTAAAAAATTTGACTATTTTCTTTGGTGGAAATTTTATATTTTCGGTTTGAAAATGCAACTTTTTGTAGTAATTTATTTATCTTTTTTGGTAAAAAAATTCTTACTTTATTGATTTTACTTTTTGATTCAAAATAAATATTTTCGGTATAAATATTCAACCATCTGGTTAAAAGTTGATGTATTTTCTTCAAAGTTGAACTATTATGGCAGAAAATCTAAATTTTCTTGAAAATTAATTTTTTTGACAATCAATTACTTGTTTATAAATTCATTTCTTTGGCACAAAATTTACTTATAAGGCTAAAAATCTCTGAAATTCAAAATTTGGTTTAAAAATTGATGTATTATTTTAAATTAATCTTTTTTGGTTTAAAAATCACCTGGTCGGTTGAAAGGTTCTTTTATTTGGTCAACAAAAATTTTTTTTACTACAAATTTAACTTTTTTTTAGTTGAAAATCGGTTTTTTTAGTAAAAAAAAATAACGTTTTAATGATAAAAATTTTGTAGAAAGTTTATCTGTTTCCGGGACAAATTCAACTATTTTACTAAAAATTCTTTTTTTTATATAACAGTATTCTTAATAGATAAAACTGCATCTTTGTTAAAAAATTATTTTTTTAGTTAAGAAATTAAGCATATTATTATTCTAACGGAAAATTTAACTATTATATTTTTTGTTGAAAGATTACCTTGCTTATTTGCAAAATCTTCTATTTTGTTGAAAAGTTGCCTTTGTGGTATAAAATTAATCTTTTGGGTTGAAAAAAAAACTTTTTGCGTAAAATTTCTTTTTTTTGGTTTTAAGATTCAACATTTCAGTAAAAAAAATTTTCTTTAACTGAAAATTTTGCTCATTTATATTTTGGTTAAAATTTTTTCTTTTTTACTTGAAAATTCATGTATTTTGTTGACAATTTGTCTTTTTTTTATACAAATCTCATCTTTTTGATTGAAAATTCGACTGGTTGGTTGACAATTCATTTTGCTGTTCAAGATTTATCATTTTAATTAAAAACTTATTTCTTTATTATAAACACAAACTTTTTTTGCGAAAAATCGTTTTTTTTTAGTTGAAAATTAATTTTTGAAACTGAAGTTGAAAATTTAAACATTAAGATATATGTTTTAAAATTCAAATTTTTCTTGAAAGGTTGAAATGAAAATCCAACATTTTAGGAGACATATTTTTTTATTAACTCAAGAATCCTTTTTGTTTAAGAAATAATTTTCTTTGGTAGAAAATGCAACTACTTGGTTAAAATTTATAATAATTTGTTCATTCACACGAAATAGTAAAATCATCCGCAAATCTTTTTAATGTTAATTAGCGAACAAGTTGAAAAACATTTTTTGTTAAAAAGAAAAGCAAAGAAATCGTGTCATTAGCGGAAAATTAAAAAAAAAAGTATTTTTGATGTAATTTTTTAAGGGTATCTTAATTTCGTTAATGGAATCATTCCCTATTTTTAATCACATACTATATATATGTTGCTTGTGGTAAAAGGCAATTTAATTTTTAATTTAGATTTTCATTAGAATTTAATATTATATTTATATTTAATTAAATGATTATTTATAATTGAAATTAATTTAATTTAATATAATTTTTTAATTTCAATATTTTAATTATTAAACAAAATTTATTTAAAATTTAAAAGTTCGGATGAACAGAAAGTTGTAATGCAACTTTAATCAGATACCAGTTTCCATTGTAAAAGGAAGATATGGTCTGTGCAATTGCAAAATTTCTTAACAATCATAACGATTATTACCATCAAGATTCTTCTTCGAATCTCGGAACAGAAATTATTTTGCAATCGGGGTAATAATTTATAAACGCTATAAAATAATACAATGCAATTATAAAACTAAAATTTAATGATATAATCTAATATTTTTCTTTATTTAAAGCATTAGGAGAATCGTTATTTTTTCAATTGAAGTATTTTAAGCGAAAAATTTCACGTTGTTGTCATTTCATATATAACAAATAAAATTGGTTTCGTATCGGACCAATTAATTATTACACGCCCGATGCCAATATTGGGTCAGATTTCTCAATTAAAAAAAAAAAACAGAAGCAAGATTACATCTCAGTTAATTATAATCTGCCTGGACTGGTTCCGATTGAAGCACAGTAATACATTCTTTTAGACCTCATTTTTTTGTAAGTTATTTAAAAAAAAAATGACAATTTTCAATTATGATAGATTAAAAGATATTTTTATAATTCACAGAATTAATTAAATTCTAAGTTAATCTAGAAAAATTCAAAGGAATTCCTAAACTTGCAAATGAATTGAAAAAGTTCAAAAAATTCGAAATACTACACTGATTTCAAGAAAATTAAAAAAATTTAAGATAAATTTTTAAAAAATTCAAGTAAATAGAACCAAAAAATGTTAAAACTGACAAAAATTCTATTTGATTGACACAAATTAAAGTGAAATCCATACGGATTCAGCACTAAATAGAATAATTATATTTTCATTCAAATTATTATTTTTTAACACTGAAAACTAAAAATCTTTAACTCTAATGATGAATCTATAATTTAAAAAAATGAATTTAGAACCAAATACTTGTATTTTTGACCAAAAATGAAATAGTTAAACATTTAATTCAATAAATTAATTTTCGACCGATTAAAAACGAACTTATAACAAAATAGATCAATTTTCAACCAAAGAAATGAATTTTCAACTAAAGATTAATTTTTTACTAAAAAGATTAATATTCTACAACAAATGAACTTTCAAAAAAAATTCATCAATATTTAAATAAAAAATGAGTACTTAAATTTTCGGTTAAAAAACTTAATCTGCAACCAAAACAATAATTTTTTTAGAAATAAAATGATAAATCTTTGCTGAACAAAAATAAATTTTTAATCAAACTTTTGAACTTTTTACAAATAAAAATGGAAGATATGTTTTAAGCTGAGAAAACTAATTTTTGGCAAACAAATTTTCTACTATAATAATAAATATTTAATAAAAGAAGAGGATTTTGAACAAAGTACATAAATTGTAAACAAAATGAAATTTTTTCAACTATAATGCTGAATCTTTGTTAAAGAAAAAAATTATAATTTTGAACCAAATAGTTGAGTAATCGTCCGGAAAAAATAATTTTTAACAATAAAGATTAATTTTAAATCAAAACTGAAAGTTTTTTTTCAGTTAGATATTAATTTCTAAAAAAAAATTTTAAAGTTACATAGAAATTACTTTTCGACAAAATATAAGAATTTTTAACTAAAAAAAAAAATAATTGAACTAAAAACAGACAAATTATCGAAAAAATAGTTAATTTTTCGACTAAAGAGATAAATTCTAAACTGAAATTATGAATCTTTAAACAATACACTGAACTTTTAACAAAATTGTTGAATTATGAACGAATTAATAAATATTCAACCAATAAGATTAATTTTCTACCAAAAGTCGATGTTTCTACAAAATACGTAAATTTTCAACAAAAATTCATGAATTTTAAACAAAAATACATGAATTTTTAAACAAAATTTACATTTTAACTAAAAGTGACCAATTTACAACCTTTAACACGAATATATTTTTTATCCAGAAAGATGTATTTTCAATTTTTTAAAAACATACATTTTTTACCTCATAGTTAATTTTTCAACTTTAAAAGGAAAAAAATGTTTACCATAAAAAACGAATTTCAAACAAATTAATGAAATTTTCAAATAAATAGTTTCAGTTTTAACCAAACAGTTTAATTTTTTACTAAAATAGTTGAATTTTCAACCAAGAATATGAATCTTACAAAAAAGTTAAATTTTAACAAAATAATCGAATGTTCTACAAAATTCTTCAATTTTTATGCCGAGAAGATGAATTTTCTAGAAAACAGCTGAATTTTCAATTAAAAAGTTAAATTTGCAACAACAAAATTTAATTTTCAACTAAAGACACTAATTTTCTATCCAAAAAGATTCATCCAATTATAAAAAAAATACATCCATTTTTAACCAAATAGTTAAATTAAATATCAAGAATAATTTTCTACCAGAAAATAAGTATCAAAAAATATAAATTTTTAACAACAAAAGTTAAATTTTTAACCTCCAAGATGAATATTTAACCAAGAAGATTAATATTATACTGAAATAATTTTATTTTAATACATGAATTTTGAACCAAATAGTTTAATTTTCAATTAAAGCATATATATTTAAAATTAAATATGGAATAGTAACATTTTTAATTAAAAAAACACACGATTTTTGAACAAAAAATATGAATTATCAAACAGTTAAATTTAACGAAAACGACAAATTTTTAAATAAATTGCTTAATCTTGATCAAAATGACGAATCTTGAACCTAATACGTTAATTTTCAATTATTTTTATTCAATTTGATATTTTCTTTTGAATCTAAGTAAAATTCCACACATGTCAAATTTTTTAAATTGAATCAAAGAGTCGCAATGAGACCACGCTTTTAGAAATTCTCACGAAAATGCAGGCCCGCGAAGTAAAAATCGGGAATTTTTATTTTCTCTTATGAAAAATCAGGCGATATTGAAAAAAAAACATGAAATGTCGTGATAAATCAGGACATCTGGTCACACCTCAATAGAGTGACTTCGTGGCAACCCTGCCTATCACCCTTTTGAATAACTCCAGCAAGAAAAATAATCCCAGAAAATAGAAGCAATAAATGAAAGAAGGTGTTAAAAATAGCCCGAAATCGAGAATATAAAGGAGTAAGTTATGAACGCGAATGTGGTAGGCAGACAGACTTCTGCATGCTCGATTCTCGAAAGGCAGAAAAGCCTCTGCCGTAGACACAAGTGGAATTGACCTAAAAGCGGATACTCGCATCTGCACCACTGCATTGATATTTATATTTACGCGAGTCCCGAGTAGAGAGTAGCCCGAGAGCAGGGTTTCTTTTTTTCCCCGAATGCGAGTACCGTCGCTGGCATTAAAAAGGGACGAAATTAAGCTCGTTGAGCTCGTTCCGAGTCCCTAATTATTTACCTCGGTTGGTATCGTTGTCGTTTCCGTTGGGAGGGAGGGTGCTGATCATCTGCTCGGTGGTGTCCTCGGTCTGGCCGTGCACACCGACCAGAAGAAGGGCGAGGTTGAGAGCCACTGCCCTGACAGTAGAGCGAGAGCCGCTGCTCGCGGTCCGCTTGGACCACGGCATCTTTCTCAGATCCCTGGCTGCTTGCGATGCGATTGCGAGCCTGAACTGCGGGTGGACCCTATCAGGAGCAGCTGTGCGAGCCAGAAGCCTCGCACGCTCCAAACCGCCTCCTTCAAGTCTCACTGAAGAGGAACCCTCTTTAGGCGAGTCCTAACCTGACCTGATCCACCTTTAGCCCAGCTGCCGCGTTCCGTTTTCCCACAGAGGCACTCTCTCCAATTTGAATAACTCTTCATCGATATCCAGGCCAGGAGGACGACACATCATGGCTCAAATCACGACACTTTTTTTCGGAGCACTGCACTTCACCGGAGGGTTTTTTTCACTTCGGGAGAATCCAGGGGGTGCAGCGCCCTCGCATCCTTCCAAAATCTCGTATCTCGTGCTTCGATCGTATCCCGAACTCTGCCGACCCCAACCCTACTGGAGCAAAATGGAACAACCGAGGCGAACCGTGAACATATCGACCCGTGATTCTCAACAATTCCCGAATTATAGTGCAATCCGGCGAGATTTTAATTGTGGCAAAGGTGGAGGAGCAGGAACAAAGCTTCTGGATCCATTCCCTTCAGCTGCCAATCTCAATTTAAAATGCACTCACTTCTTTTTTGACACTTTAAAAACACGTGTGCACTTAATGTCATTCTTGAACACAATTTTGACACTTATTTCTTCCACTTGTCATTGCTGCCAAGATGTACTTTTTCGAAAGTTGTCATTCATGGAAGGTTGACGCATTGGAAGGTGGACTGCAGGAGTTTAATGCGATAATGGAGCGGCGCAGACATTTTTATTATTCAGAGCTCAGGGTCAATGGACAGTCACCTGCAAGTGGGAACGGAAAGAAGACGACGCCTCTAAAGTCTAGAGTCGCAAAGTAACAATATCGAGGCTAGGACGATGTTGTTTATTTTTGGAGAAACGTTGCTCCTCGCGATGACACCGGAGAAATAATGGAGAGGTAGGATGTCAACACAATGGCACAAATCCTACTTCAGTTCGGCTGACGGTGCCGAAGAGCACGAGTCACGAACGTTCGTGCCACGGACGTCGAGATTCGCATGTTACGCGTGCACGAGCTAGACTAGCCGGACACGTTTACCCCTTCTCAGAAGGTTTTTCTCTGACTCTCTTGCTCTTTCACACTGGATTCCCCCCTCTCTTACAGGGGCGGCAGTACTAAGGGCAGGCCTCGGACTCACCCCACTGTTCACACTATTTTTCAACCAAAGAGAAAATTTTTTGCAAAAACATATTTTTTATCTAAGAAAGGTAAAAAAGATTTTATATTTTATTTTGTTTTAATTTGTTTTTGTTTTCTTTTATTTCATGTTTTTTTTTCTTTATAAGGGTGCTGTATGAGTGCCAAAACGTGGGTGATTATTTTTTATGCATGCTTTTTTTTATTGTGATTTGATGATAGTAAAAATAAAAGGAACGAAAAAAATAAAAAAGAGAAGGAAGGGGATTTGGTTGGTGGTCTACTCATTTTTCTTTCCTCTTTTTTTATTTTTGTCCACATGAAAAGTTATTTTATTTTTTTATTTTTATTTATAGAAGAGGAAAGGAAAGGGTTCATTAGAATCTTCATTTTAATTTCGGAAATTCTTCACACTAAATTTCTAAATTAAACAAAAAAAAATTTACCAGAAAAAAAATTTCGAACAAAGTGAATAAATTTTTAAATAAAGAATTTAACTTTTTAACAGGTAGTTCAACTTTCTACCAAAATAGTTCAATGTTTAAGCGAAAATATAAACTTTGAACAAAGAAGGTAATTTCAAAATAAATAGTTTAATTTTTTACCCCAAAAAGAGGAATTTTCAACAAAATACATGTATTTTTAACCAATTATACTTTAATTTAAAACCAAGAAGATTAATTTTCTACCGAATGACAAAATTTCAAATAAATAAATAAATTTTCTACCAAATAGTTGAATTTTCAATTAAAAAAGGTACAAATTAAAATTTCAAAAAATAAATAAATTTACATCGCAAAATATAATAGTTAAATTTTTATATTAAAAACTAATTAAAAAAGTATTTTAACCAGTTGAAGTAAACGAAAAAAGAAGAATATTTAACAAAATAATTTAATTCTTAACCAAATTTTCTACGAAACTGTTGAATTTTCAATTTAAAAAAAGAAAAGTTCGTAACGAGTAATGAAATAGCTAAATTAACTAATGAGATGCATTTTTAAATAAATTTAAAAAAAATACTTTAATTCTTAACCAAATCGCTTAATTTTCTACCAGATTCAATTATTACGAAGAAAAAAAAAAAAATTTTCGATATAAAAGTTTATTGCTCAAGATAACAGTTGAATTTAAGTTAAAAAGATAAATTCTCAAATAAATACAGACATTTTTAACAGAATAGTTGAATTTATAATTAAGAAAATTAGTTCTCTACAAGAAAAGAAAAATTTTCAACAAAATACATGAATTTTCAAACCACATGGTGGAGTTTTCAAGAAAGAGATTTAACGAAAAATGGAGTAGCTACATTTTGAGATCAAAAATTGATTTTTTACAAAAAAATGAATTGCCCACAAAATAATTAAATATTTCAACAAATATTAAAATTTTTAACCAAATAGTTGAATTATTAACCAATAATATAAATTTAAAGAAACGTAATTTTCAAACAAATGTTTTAATTTTCTAATAAAAATCCTTGAATTTTCCAGCCAAAAAGACCAATTTTTTACCTAACAGTTGACTCACTATAAAATGAAATAATAATAATAAAAATAAAAATGGAATAGCTAAATTTGCAGAGAAAAAATTAATGTTTCACAAAAAAATTACCTACTAACCAAATAATTAAATTTTGCAATAAATATTTTAATTTTTAACAAAATAGTTTAATTTTCAACCAATAATATGAATTTTAATTTGATTTTTTGTTTGATTGTGCCGAAACGTTGATAATTATTTGTCGGGAATGTTTTTTTTACTGTGATTTAATGATAGTAAAAATAAAAAGAACCAAAAAAAATAAAAAGAGAAGGAAGGGAATTTGGTTGGTGGCTTTCTCATTTTTCTTTCTTTTTTTTTATCTTTTTCCACAAGAAAAATTAAGTATTTTTTTCTTTTCTTTTTTAGAAGAGGAAAGAGAAGGGTTCATTAGAATCTTGAGTTTAATTTCAGAAATTCTTTAAATTAAATTTCTAGATTTAAAAAAAAATGTTTACCAGAAAAAAAAGAATTTTGAACAAAGCGAATAAATTTTTAAATAAATAATTTAACTTTTTAACAATTAGTTCAATCTTCTACCAAAATAGTTCAATTTTTAAGCGAAAATATAAACTTTGAACAAAGAAGGTAATTTCATAACAACTAGTTTAATTTTTTACCCAAGAAAGAGGAATTTTCAACAAAATACATGCATTTTTAACAAATTCTACTTGAATTTAAAACCAAGAAGATTAATTTTCTATCAAATGACAAAATTTCAACAAAGCAAATGAATTTAACAAACACATAGTAAAATTTTCAAGAAAGAGAATTAACGAAAAATGGAGTAGTTACATTTTCAGATCAAAAATTAATTTTTACAAGAAAAATGAATTGTCAACAAAATAATTCAATATTTCAATAAATATAATTTTTTTAACTAAATAGTTTAATTTTCAACCAATAATATGAATTAAAAAAAGCGTAATTTTCAAACAAATGGTTTAATTTTTTAATAAAAATTCTTGAATATTCCAGTCAAAAAGACCGATTTTTTGCCTAACAGCTGATTAACTATAAAATGACAAATAAATTATAAGATAAATATTTTGAAAGATGAACCAATGGACCAAAAATGGAATAGCTACATTTTTAGGCAAAAAAAATAATTACTAAGGAAATAACTAAATATTTCAATAAATATTTCAATTTTCAACCAAATAGTTTAATTTTCAACCAATAATATGAATTTTAAAAAAGGTCATTTTCAAAAAAAAAAATTTAATTTTCTAATAGAAATTCTATAGAAACTCTTGATTACTGACAAAATAATTAAATATTTCAAAAAATATTTCAATTTTTAACCAAACAGTTTAATTTTCTAATAAAACTCCTTGATTCTTCCAGCCAAAAAGACCAATTTTACAGTTGAATCACTGTGAAATGATAAATAAATTGATAGATAAATATTTTCAAACATAAACCAAAAAAACAAATTTGGAATAGCTACATTTTCAGATAAAAAAATTTATTACTAACAAAATAATTAAATATTTCAATAAATATTTCAATTTTTAACCAAATAGTTTAGTTTTTAACCAATAATATGAATTTTAAAAAAGGTATTTTTTAAACAAATAGTTTAATTTTCTAATAAAAATACTTGAATTTTCCAGCAAAAAACAACAATTTTTTAAATAACAGTTAAATCAGTTGAAAAAAGACAAATAAATTGTCAGATAAATATTTAAAAAAATGAACCATTGGACCTAAATTTTCAAATCAAAAAATTAATTTTTTACAACGAAAAATTATTTTACAAAAAAAAATTGAATATTTGGATAAATATTTCAATTTTTCACCAAATAGTTTAGTTTTAAACTAATAATATGATTTTTTATCAAAAAACCTAATTTTTAAGCAAGTAGTTTAATTTTTCAATAAAAATCATTGAATTTTCCAGCCAAAAAAGATGAATTTTTTACATAATAGTTGAATCCGTTCTAAAAAGAAAAAATTTAATAAATAACATGACTTTTCTAACAAATTATGAATTTTCGAATTGAAAAGAAAAAATTATAAAAAAACTGATTTCAAAGCACATAATTAAATCTTTAAAACAATAGTTTAATTTTTAACCAAATAGTTAAATTTTCTACCAATTTCCTTATGTTTTATCTAAAAAGATGAATTCTCAACAAAATACACACATTTTTACCTAAATAGTTGAATTTAAAGTCAAGTAGATTATTTTCACTAGAAAATAAGAATTTTCTACAAAGCGCAATCATTTTAAACCACATAGTTGAACTTTTAACACAAAAATTAATTTTCTACCGGAAAAAAAAACAATTTTTTAACAAATTAATTTAATTTTCAACTAAATCGTTTGAACAATAGACTAATGAACCAAAAATAAAATAGCTACATTTTTAGATAAAAAAGTTAATTTTTAAAGAAAAAACAAAAGTAAATAAATAGTTGATTTTCAACCTACAAGAATAGTTGAATTTTTACCAAATGTTTCAATTTTCAAGCAAAAAGTCGAATTTTCATCTAAGAAGATGAACTATATATAATAAAAAAATATCAAAAATTTTAACGATATATATTTCAATTTGAAAAAGAAAGAAGAACTTTCAACAAAACACATAAATTTTTAACTCTGTAGTTGAATTTTTAACAACGAAAGATTAATATTTTACACCAAGAAGATTTTTTACGAAAATACGACTTTTCTCTGCAAAATGAATAAATTTTCAAATAAATAGTTGAATCTTCTACAAAGAAGATTAATTATCTTCTAAGAAAGATAAATTTTTAACAAAATGCATGAATTTTCAACTTAAAAAATAAAAATTTACAACCAAAAGTGAACTAGCTGCTATATATATTAGATAATTTTCGCATTTAATTTTAAAGTCAATAGTATAATTTTCAACCATATAGTTTAATTGGCTATCATGTTTTTGAATTTTCGAATCATAAGATGAATTATTATCTACAAAACAGTTAAATGTTTAACCAAATATTTAAATTTTTTACTAGAAGGATTTTTTTTCGACCAAAAAATTAGTTTTCTAAAAGAAAATAAAAGAATTTTTAACACAATACATACATTTCTTACTAAATAGTTCATTTTTTAACCTTTTGCGATAAATATTGAATAAAAAAATAAATTTAAAAAAAGATAAATCTCAATTTTTAATCGGCAATGAAATAATTCAATTTTAATTTTTTTAAATTACTTTTAAGCCAAAAAAGAAGAATTTTCAAAGAAATATTTAGTTTTTCAATGATTTTTCCACTAAAAAGATGAAACTTCAATCAATAAAACAAATGTTTAACAAAAAAGTACTTTTAACCAGAAATATAAATTTTCATGATAGAAGATAATTTTTTTCGAATTTAAACCTAAAATTTGTATTTTTAACAAAAAAGTTATTTTTTGAAACAAATAGATGAATATTAATTCAAGTATGGCATAGTTACATTCTCAGTAAAAAATATTAACATTCAACAATAAAAAAAAACGAATTTTCAATAAAATTTTCAACTCTCCAATCAAAGAGATGCATTTTAAATTAAAAATAGAATCTTTTTTTTTTTGATTAAAAACAACTGTTCTTCATCCAATAAAAACCAAATTTTCACTGAAACTGTCAAATTTCTAACAAAAAATATGAATTCTCAAAAAAATGTAATAACTTGTATTTAAAAGAAATAAATTTTAAGTAAGCAAAAGGTTAAATTTAACCAAGAAAGGCACATTTTCAATAAAATATATGAATTTTTAACTTACACAAATTAGGTTTAATTTTAATTTTAATTTTCTCATTTTTCTTTCCTCTTTTTTATTTTTGCCTGAAATTTTTGGTTTTAAATTTCTTTCAGATTTCTTAAATTTTACATTTAAAATGTCAGACATTTTTAATTTTCAGTAATATCATCTTTTGTGGGTAAGATGGTCCAGTTTTAAAAGCTATACGATTAGAGATTAAAATTTATGATTTCGTTTCAGATGAAAAATACATGGTGCAATAAGTGTTTTGAATTGTATGTTTTCGGTGTCAAATGCATAAGAAAACTTCAAATCTTTACATATAATACATAGGAACCAATACTGGTCCAAAAACGAAAATTTTAGCATGTATTGTAGATAAGATGGTCCAGTTTTGTTGGTCCCGATTAGAGATTGCAATGTATGAATGTATGGTTATCATTCACATAAAAAATATATGATGAGCAGTCAATATTTGGATGGTATCTTTTGGGTATCAAACTCATAAAAAACTTCAAATATTTCAATATAAATCGTTCGAACCAGTAATGGCATAAATCCGAAAATTATATCATGTTTTGTGTAATAGATAATCCAGTCTTAAAATTTTAAAAGGCAATCAATGTCTTGGATGGTATCTTTTGGTTGCCGAACTCATCAGAAAACTTTAAATCTTTCTATATACAAATCTTTGAAATAGAATATGATGTACAGATACAGATACATAATGCTTTATTAATTTATGACAATGTTATGACAATGTTATGACCATAACTATGTGAGAAAGCATGTAGAAGGATATAGAATAATAAGATATTTATAATAGAGCCAGATCAGTATGGATAACACGTCAATCTTCAAATGAAAAAATATTGATAAAAATTAATGTTTTTCTAATCTCTAGCATAATCAGAACAATTGATTGGCCATGTTATTTCCTCAAAGAGCATATATATATATATATATATATACAGTAATGCCTCGTAAGAAATCTTAACAGAAGAAAATTGTTACAAATGAACATGTATGTTTTTAAAACACAATTGCTCTACCTGCTAAAGCAGGTCATAATATTGATAAAACTATATCTGTAAACAAAATTCTCAAGAGGAAGCATGGAATTACTTCAAAAATGTTATTACTGTCAATAGGGTATCATCTCAAACGCCTTTGTTTATATCTATGATCTCTTCACAATGTTTGCCATTAGGTACTGTTGATATACTGATAACAGCTACTAATAACAGTGTCACTGACATTTTAATATAATAAAAATCTACATTTTAAACTCTGAAAAATAGTTGTAATTTACTGATGTTTCTGCATTTTCTACAAAAAATTTGTTAGAGATTTTTGACTATGCTACATTTTAAGTCAGAGGAATATACGATCACGGATCTACAAAAATTTATTTTTATTGTAAAAAGTTTTTTTTTAAAAAAAGCTCCAGTGTTAATAAAGTAAGTACCTAACTTAAAAGTGTTCCTAATTTAAGGATGCAGTCAAATATTACGATGCAGAAAATTCTGAAACAATGAAATTCCTTTCCTTCCACATTTAAGAAATATATAAGTATAGGTGAAAGAGCCTATCATAACTTTCGATAATTAACAAACAATTTATAAAACTCATTATTCAATCATTTTATTTACAATCAACTATATCGCTTATATTTTTCATAGTACACTCAAAAATAATTTCAAAAAATGCTTGAGAATCATCAAGGTGACTGAAAAACTTTATGTTTAAAATACACTGGTTTATCCCTGACCAATTTTTATTTTTTCATATAGAAAAATGGTTTAAATATAATATTTTATGAACAAAGAAAAAAGCAATTTCAGATTAAAATGTACCATCTTATTTATTTATTGTAACCAAAGAAGATGACTTCTACCGTGATGGATGAATTAAAAAAAAACGGTTTATCTTTCGACCAAGAAAGATGACTTTTTAACAAAGTAGTTGAATTTTTAACATACAAGGATGAACATTTAACCAAATTATAGAATTTTTAAACAAAAGAGATTACGCTTTACGCAAAAACAGTTGCATTTTTAAGGAAAGAATTATATTTTTTAAATATGATTTAATTTTCAACAAGAATTAAGAATTTTTAATCCATAAAATATGACTTCAAGAAAATACTTGAATTTTCAAAAGAAAAAAATAATTTGCAGCCAAATATGTAAATTTTCTACCTAAAAATATAAGTTATCAACTAACTAGCAGAATTTTTAATCAAAAAAGGTTGAACTTTAACCAAAAACTGTTTTATTTTCCACTAAAGAGTATAATTGTTAAGCTAAAAAGTTGAATGTTTTTGAAAATAATTTTCTTTCAAACTCGAAAAGATAAATTAGCGTCAAAAAGTATTTATTTGAAAAAATGTAAGATAAAAGACAAAATAAAATAAAAAATAAATATTTTATTAAATTTTCGATAAAAAATAAATTTTTACCAAAAAGTTGTATGTTTAACTAAATATTTGAAATTTAAAGCAAAAGAGACAAATTTATAAGAAAATAGTCGAACTATTAAACAAATAGTTAAATTTTTTACCTTTGAAAATGACTTTTCAGTCAAAAAATCGAATTTTTAATACAAAAATATTAAACATTGTCCAAAAATATTTGCATTTCAACTGATAAGTTAAATTTTCAAGCATAATAGTATAATTTTTCAATAATTCTTACATTTTTAACATATTAGTTGAAATTTGAACAAAAATAGTAATGAATTTTTAACCAAATAGAAAAAATTCAACTAAGAAAGGTTAATTTTTCACCAACTATGGAAAAGTTATATTTTCACTTGAAAATTTAATTTTAGACAAAAAAAAAATAGTTTTCAACAGAAAAGTTTAATTTTCAACTGAACCGATGAACCTTTAAAAGTAATAAATTTTTTAATACTAAAGTATTTTATTCTTTAACCAAGTATTAAAATTTTCTATTAAAAAGGATCAATTTTCAACCAAATATTTGAACTTTCAACTAAAGCGATGAGTTTTCAACTAAATTGATAAATCTTTTTAAAAAATTGTTTAAATAGTGTTTACATTTCGAACCAAGCAGATCAATTTTCAAACAAAAAATATGAATTTTTAATGAATAATACTAGATATTTAAATCAAAGTAGATTTTAATTTAAAAAAAAAACTTTTGAATTTAGAAAAAAAAATTCTGTTGATAAAGTAATTTAATCATTAAACAAAGAAATAAGCCAAAAAAATAATTTTGTAACAAAGAAGTTCAAATTTTATCGAAGTAGTTGAATTTTCAATCAAAACATATCAATTTTCAAAAATAAAAGTTTAATTTTACAACAAAGAGATGAATTTTTTAACCAAATATTTAAAATTTCAAATAATAAAGTTCAATTTTCAACCAAAAATCGAATAGTTAAATTTTAAGTTTAAAGGATTAATTTCCAAACAAAAGTGAAAAATTGAAACTTTTAGTTTGAAAGATTAATTTTTAATGAAAAGCGACAAATTTTCAACAAAATAGATGTGGTTTTAACCAAAAAAGGCGAATTTTCAATAAAAAAGTTTAATTTTCAACCGAAAATGGAATAGTTAAATTTTTAGTTAAAAATATTATTTTTAATTAAAGAAAGAAAGAATTTTTATCATAATATTTCAATGTTTAACAATGATTTAATTTTTTAATTAAGCTTTATTTAAAATTTTTTTTCTTCTATTTTTAACCAATTATTTTTGAATTTTTAATGAAGAAAATGAATTTTCAAACAATTTGATTCGTTTTCTAGTAACTGCATGGATTTATAAATTAAAAAGATCAACCTAAAACCATAAATAAAGTAAGTAAATTTTCAGTTTTAAATATTAATATTTTCATTGTTGATCTTAGGTTTATTGACCAGGAAATATTTTATTACTAATTTTAGATGTTAATTTTTTTGTCTACTGGTCTATATCAATATTATTAAAATATTGATTAATCTTAAGATTGTGAAAAAATGTCTCTATCTCCGCTGGGATCCGAACTCAGAACCTTCAGATTCCCAGCGGAGATAGAGATATTTTTTTCATAATCTTAAGATTAATCAATATTTTAATAATATTGATATAGACCAGTAGGCAAAAAAATTAACATCTAAAATTAATAATTAAATATTAATTTTCAACACGAATTTTCAACCAAATATTTGAACTTTCAACTGATAAAGTTCAATTTTTAACCAAAAATCCAATGGTTACATTTTCAGTGTAAAGGATTAATTTCCAACCAAAAACGAAATAGTTAAATTTTTAGTTTAAAAGATTAGTTTTTAATGAAAAAAGACAACTTTTTAACAAAATACATAAAGTTTCAAACTAAACAGGCGATTTTTCAATAAAAAAGTTTAATTATAAACCACAAAGAGATGAATTTTCAACTAAAATGATAAATTTGTATAAATGATGTTATTTTTGTTGATCAGGGTTGAAAATTATTCCAATGATGTAGAGTTTTTGATTTACTGATC
>JAAAKG020066106.1:0-17577 GCA_010014905.2 Druon quercuslanigerum
ATCTGATAGCCAAGGAAAAATTATAAAACTTTGCCATTTAATGTTTTCAGCGAAAATGCTTCCCTGGCGAGATATTTCACCGACCCGGACCTTTTGGGACACCCTGTACAAGAAGGTTGCAAATTAATGATTTAAGTTTTAAATGCATCTCTTTTGATGTTTCGGAAGTTAGATCCCCAAACGTATTTTTTCAAAAAAAAAGGTTGTGCTAGATGGATCGAAGTTTACACAATTTTATACAGAAAATAAAAATGCCAAAAACCTAATACTTAAACAAAAACTAAAAATGTTATTATTTTTAACAATTTCAAAAAACTTAAATTTGTGTTGAGTTGTGCTCGATAATTAGTGACTCGAAAAAGCGATTATCGTGCCAATAGACAAAAGAAACGGAGATAAAAGCGACTGCAATAATTACAGAGGGATCAATTTATTAAGTACCGTAAGTAAAAGATACTCAAAGATACTTATTCATAGGGTAATGAAAATAACAGAAGAAAAGGTTTGTAAAGTCCAATGTGGATTTATGCCAGGAAGGTCATGTATGGATCAAATATTTAGCTTAAGGCAAATCAGAGAAAAAACTTTGAGAGTAGGCAAAAAAGTTTTCTGTACATTTGTTGACCCAGAAAAAGCTTTCGACAAGGTAGATAGAAGTAATCTTTGGGAAGTGCTGAAAAAGTTCGGTGTAAATGGATGGCTCCTACAACCTATAAAAGCAATATATATGGGTGGCAAAGCGAGTGTAAGGGTAAATGGGAAATTAAGTGACTGAATTGATATTATACAAAACGTTAAACAAGGATGCGTTATGTCTTCATGGCTATTTATATTATTTATGAACATGTGTTTAAAAATAGCTCTTTTTGACGAAGAAGGTGTGAATCTCAAAACAGTAAGGGTACGTGGGTTAGCATTAGCAGATGATAAGGTTGTCATGGCAGAATCTATCGAAGATCTGCAAAGAATATTGAATAAATTGAATGAAAGCATGAAGAGCATGGGCTTCAAAATTAAAGTAAATGAAACAAAAACTATGGTTTTCAAAGAAAAGAGTGAGAAAACAATATGAAACATTATATTGAATAATGAGAGAATTGAACAAGTTGATAAATTCGTGTACGTTGGTATCGTATTTACTAGAGATGGGAAGATAGATGAGAAGTTCGATAGACGCATTAACAAAGGTAAGAAGGTTATTGGTAGAGCAGGCCCCCTTATCAGAAGTAAAAATACATCAACTAAGGCTAAAATACTGTACTATACGGCAGCGAGACATGGACCTATCAAAAAAAAGATAAGAGTAAAATTAACGCAATCGGCAAGAGATTCCTGCGCATACTATACGGGAAAACTCTGATGGACAAAGTCAGTAACGAGATAAACCTTTAAGGAATGTGGTGCGAAAGAAACGCTAGTTGACACATGAAAAAGAAATCGGTTAAAATAGTTCGGGCATGTTGAGAGAATGAAGGCTGGACGACTAACGTAACAGGTATATCAAGTTAAAGTAAATGGCAGCGTGCCTAAAGGCAGACCTCGGACAGAATGGTTAGAGTGTGTGAATAAGACCCTAGTTAAAAGGGACATAAGAAGCCATTGCAACGCGAGAGCCTGCATGACAAAATGCATGGACGTTAAAGAAGCTAGAGAAGTATGCCAGGACAGAAATTTAGGCGAGCGACGCCATGCTAGACTTACTACAGTGGCGGGATATCATCGTTGATAATTACTGGCACATAATCTAACCTGCAATCATGAAGGGCAGCTGAATTTCGAATTTGATGTAAAAATTATATTTTTTTATAGCATTCATGCAAGTTTATATTTAATATTCGGGATCCAGTTTTGAGATCTTAAAATAGAAATGGCAACATACGTACATTTTAATATTCAAGAACCAATATTTCAAAGAAAAAAATACAGAACCCAATTCACGATTATAAACTTGAAACTGCAATTAAAATGATTTTGGGTTTCGTTGCTGTATATTTTATTTTTAAGGTCGACTACAAGTTCACAAAATTAAACCAAATTTATGCAAAATATGGATTTATAAGCTCATCAGCAACTAATAACAAGAATATTACGCTTTTAAGAATTTTGCGACGATGTTGTAGCAAGTTTCTCTCAGTTTTAGTGTTACAATTGAAAATTCATCAATTTCTATTTCTTCTTACAGAATTAAGTTTGCATAGTGACGACAAAGTTGGTAGAACTCCTCGGCGTCAGAAATTGCCTATTCGCCGACAAACCCAGCATCCATCGTTACAATCTTCTTCAGACAAATCATTTTTGAGCCAACCAAGCCAACATGCAGTGTGGGGTAAGTAACTTTCTTGTTTGAAATTACTAGTTACAAACAAGTAAAAAAGAGTTCAAAAATTCTTGTCCTTATAAAGAAAAAAAAAAGATGGTTGGCCTTGTTGTTTCAAGAAACGCCTGCTGCATCAGGTTGCATCCGATAGCTAAATCAGTTTAAGGAAAATTCTCTGCATTGAACGTTTTTACATTCTCATCCAGAGAAGGTATTAAATTTGTGTAAAATTTAAACCCAACCCCCGGTTTTTGTCAAATTTCAACGTTTTAAGACCCCTTGAATCCGAAAAACAGGTTTTTACGAACGTGCCTGGTTGTTTGCTTATGTGTGTGTGTGTGTTTGGCTGTGTCTTTAGATTTTTAGTATGTAGCACGATAACTTTAAAAATAATTGACAGATTGGATTGGAATTTAGTATACTCTTTAAATGTCCTAAGTTAAAGGTCAAGTTCGTTAGCCAGAAATTTCGGATAAAAACTCTTAGAGTAAGAAGATTTTGAAATTTTTTGATACCACTTTTTTTAACATTCAAAAATTCCCTGTACATTTATTCATAGCACTAAAAAAAAGAACAATTTCTTATAATGATTTTTTTGATAAAAAAAATAGTAGCAAAGTTATAGCATTTTCAAAATTCAAAAAAAGGAACGAAAATTAACATTCTCAGCCAAACAACGCACGATGCGAAAAAAAGTCAAGACAAGAAAAATGTTAATTTTGACACACCCTACAAGATTATAACAACTTTGAAAATTTTTTTAGAAAATCGAAAACACAATTTTTGACAGCATAAAAGTATAATGGAAAATTTAAATTTAAATTTCACGGTTAAACTGTGCAAAATAGGTGAAAAGGAGTAAAGACAAAAAGTATGCATTTTAAAAAGATCTACAAACTTGTTATAATTCACTTTCTGATTGGATGCGTAGTTTTTGTATTAATCGTAAAAAACTTTATTAAAAGTAAAAAAATCAAACAGCTGCGTGGGCACAGTCTCAATCACAACTGTCTTTTAATTGCTTTTTCGTATCGCATAAAACACTAAACAGCTATGACTCAGTCTAAACTAATCACCCCCTCCCCTTGCCTCAACCCGTCATCAATCAAATTTTCGTAATCAAGAAAAAGGTAATGCTGATGTTTTTGAAAACGAGCAGAAGTTGCAATAAAATTTTAATTAGCAAAATTTTTTTAAAAGAATATACATTTTTTGATCGAGTCAATAACACCACATCTGTTTGAATATGAATGCCTCTTATTATTTGTAATAATATACATTTATGAAATGAGAAACAATTTGAGGGACAAATTCGAGTGCGAAGCACGAGATACATGATAAGAATGAGTTCTTTAAAGCCAAAGGAGCTTTAATAAAAGAGAATTTACTATCAAAAAATTGCTATTGTCAATGATTTGTCCTTCAATTTGAAAAAATCAGTGGGAATGTAGAAAGTTTTGCAATCTAAAAATATATTTTACTCCATGCGAGAAATACTGAATCAACACTTATTCATCTGCTTACAACATTCGTATCACGCATACGCACAACATGCTTTTATCGCTTTACTGACTGTTGACACAGTTTTGCCTTTATCTTTATAATAATAATAATAATAATAATAATAATTTTATGATAAGTTGATGTCGTGGTAGGGATTGAGCTGCCGTCTCATGACTTTAAAGACTATGTTGTCTATGTTGGAAAGTTTACTAAAGACATTGAAACGGTTGTCGCTTCCCGAGAATCGTCGGGGTGCCCCTGAAGTCGCCGAGGGGGCCACAGCATGCGGGACGGTGGTGATGGTGAGCTGCAGCATGGTCAGGTAGATATCACTAATCAAACAGCTGGCCAGCAAGAGCATTTGCGACAAATGGTAAGGAGTGGAACATCATCTGTGCCTGCTGAGGATGCATTGGCTAGTGTTAGCTATTTATAGCCAACCACCTCGACATAAATACCATGGTAGAGCATCAAGTGGGATACCACAATGAAAGAGGATCGAGTTTTGCTACATAGTATCCTAATATACAGAAAGTCGCACTACAACATCTCACCGCTAAGGTGAAGGACATTAGGAATAATCTACACATCACAGATGACCAAAAATTAGAGATTAAGCAACAGGTTGATTCGCGTGGAAAAACGACGACAATGAATATCAGTTAGTGGAAGCCGCGACACACCGTCAACCAGCTGCAATTCATGTGGTTCCTTAACTTGTTAATGATCCAACACCAACATCTCCTCCAGAGGTAAAAGGCCTTATACAAACAGAGGAAGAAGCAGAGGTTCAGCAACACCTTGATGTTCTTTCTGCCGGATTGCCTCGATACAGGAAAAGTAGTGCATAAAGGCTACAAAATCGAAACTTTTAGAAAGATGAAAGAAGATTCTACCTGAACTAACTGTAAAGCAAAATAACCAGCAAGACACCGAAGTCCCTAAATTAAAAGATATGACTAATTACTGGTCGGGTGTTTGCAGAAAAATGAGCAGATGCAATTTAGACACTGCGTGGTTCAACCTTAAGACAGAAGGGGAAGGCAATAGCCCTGAAATGCAGCTGACAAACATCGCAGCTTCTGGTACAAGTACCTGATGAGTGTGCATGATATGTTGGCAAGGTGTTTTCAGAACATGATCCCCGATTTAATGGCAGGGTTTATGCTCCAGGGTGCTACGCGTATGATACCTTTAACACTACATGCTCAAAATCCATCTGAATTTTGACCGATAGCTGCTCTTCCAACAATTTATAAATGTCTTACAGCTGTGATTGCAGATAAGGTATATTATCATTGCCACAAGTACGACATACTTACAAGAGAACAAAAAGGATGTTGTGAAAATTTGCGAGGCTGTAAAGATCTAGTCACTGTAGGTGCTATTGCCATGACTCAAGCATGTAAGCATCAAGGGGACTTTCACATGGCATGTATTGACGACAAGCAACCTTTTCCTTCCGTGCCGCATGCCTATTTGCTTGAAGTCTTAAAACTTTACAAGATCTGCCCACGCATTGTTGACTTCCTAAGTCATGCAATCAGGCTATGGGGTACAAGAATGAAATATTTTGATCATTGAAAACCAAGAATAACTATATCAGTACGCATTAAGACTGGTATATTTTAAGGAGAATCCTTCAGTGCACTATGGTTCTGTTTAGCGTTGAACCCATTGAGCAAAACACTAAACAGAATGTCTTATGGATTCAGAGTTCATGATAATGAGGATGGTCATTAAGTGACCCATCTTCTGTACATGGACGAACTAAAGCAGTACGCTAGTTCAGGCCAGAAACTGCAGCAAGTGATCGATGTAACAAAGCAGTTTTCCAATGATATTCTCATGGAGTTCAGGCTAGATAAATGCAGAACAATCTTATGTCGTCACGCGAGATTTCTTTATCTCAGACTTTTGATTTAAAATTGTATAGGTATATGATTTTAATCTTAAGACTTTTTGATTTGAAAATCGCCATTTTTGTTCAGACAAAAATTTTAATGTTGTTTTAAAATTATGATTGGCCTACATCAATTTTCTATGACAATAAGTTTTTTATCATATTTGCTATTTTGCATGAAGAATTAGAAGAACTCGCGAACCCAACAGTGGTTTCGAAGGACCACGTGTTGATGATGGTGACCCTAAATTTTTCGAAATACGTAGCGAATTGGAGAAAAACGTAGAACAAGCTGACACGTTCTATATGTATATTGTAACTGTTTTCCTGACCAGCTATCAGGCTAGCTGTCACCTTTACGCTATGCACGGTATTGGGTCGCCCTTCGTTATCGACTGCTGGTCAAGACGAAGACTCTCAAAAGAATTCGCGAAAGTGTACATTTAAAGCTTCTGGGGCCATTAAATTGCTGTTTCAAAAATATTGCTAGGAAATAAATATCATGCCGGCATTTTTTGAATTATTTATTTGTATAATCGTAAATTTGTACATATTTGCTTGTGATAAACGTCACAGATTATCACGCAGCTGCACGGCAATAAACTTCAAAATTATGAGATTTGGAAATAAGGCCCTCTAAAAAATTTTTTATAAATTCCAAGCTTATCAAATTGCCGAACAACTATTCTGGACATTGCACAATTTTCCAAATTCATAATCATTACAAAAGAACAAAACTGGTAGATAATTACTTTTCTTTACAACTTAAATAGTATCCAGTTACTCAGGAATAAATTTTAAAATTATGAAATTTAGAATTCTCAACATTTTGAAAGTAGCCCATTCGCAAATTTGTTTATAAATCGGAAGTTTGTCAAGTTGCCCGAGGTCTAATTTTGAAATTTTATAGTTTTAAAATTAATTGCTTTTTAATTTGATAAATTTATCGTTTATAATCTAGTTATGCTATCCTACTTGAATATAATATGGAAGAACTTGAATCTATTTGTCTTAGTTCCTACAACAATAATAATCTGATATTCGAACTTCAAAGATAAGTTTCCTCCTGATAAACCAATTCACTTGAAAACCAGAACTTCACCATTTAATCCTATGCCATCTAATGAACCAATTTTATTATCAGTGTCCAATGGTGACGTGTGAACAAAATTAAAAAGATTGCTAAACAGGCGCATGGTTTTCCGTGGAATATTTGCAGCTTCTATTGTAGGGCTAAAACGGGCAAAAATGAACGTTATCAGTGGCGCGGTAGAAGAATTGACCGATGAAAAATTGCTGATTGTCAAATAAACAACAAAGTATCAATCTCAAATACTTTTATAGTATATCATGTAAATCACTAAACATTACACCAATAATGAAAGGAAAAAACACATGCGACTGCCAGATCTGACACTTAGCTATCGCCGTTTACAGAAACATTTGTAAAAAAATTACTTGATACATAACTGCGAATACAAAACTCGCTCGTGCGAAATAAAATCTGAATAATTTTTTTGAAGAGCAATTTTTTATAATAATCATTACATTAGAAAACATATTTATACATTAATGAATAATTCTCATTCTATAAGTTTTTTGTTGCTTAAAATTCGTTGTACTCTCGATGAGCTTGACGAATACGTAATTAAATTTCTTATAAGCATACATCCTTTTGAAATTGAAAATTTTTGTTTAAAAGTTGCTATGGGCTAAGGCCTTTGACGAAAATAATATACAAGCTGTTGCACAATCTCACCCCTGAACTACAACGTTATTTACGACTCATGATTTGCCAAAATGAGACAGTGTATTAAAAAAATGTAATCCTGTAATTCCTATTTCAGAATTAGGTTCACAATCCAAATATTTGCCTGATGTTGACTCTAACCTTACCGCTTCTCGTCGTGAATTTCCGTCTTCTTCTTCTGCTGGCGGACACTATCCAGATACGAATCTTTCTCTTTCTATACGCCAATCTCCTGACAGGTCATCAGCAATCGCCAAACCACCTCTGCGTGCTAGGTCCAAGTCTCCTACTCTCAGGCAAACTTATCATATCATATTTGGATATAGATTTGAACAACTTGAATCAATTCGACTTAGTCCCCTTAAATATCCGAATCGGATCTTCGAACTTCGAAGATACTTCTTTCCTCCCAATAAACCAATTCGCTTGAAAAACAGAGGTTATCCCCTTGAACCCATGCCAATCGAAGAACAAATAGTCTTAGCAACGTCCAATGGTGACGTCTACGCAATAATAAAAAAGAAAACAAGCGGAAACACTATTTTATGTGCAATGTATAAAGACATTGAATTTGGATTAAAACGGGTGAAAATAAACATGAACAGCAGCATGGTTGAAGAGTTGACCACAGAAGAAATAGCCGAATGTCCAATAATTAACAGTGTCGCGATGAAAAATAGTTTTAAAATATATCTTGTATGAACAGCAATTCTTCACACGTTTATTACATGAAAAACGCACGCGTCCATAAGATCTGGCTGTTTTTTGAATTTTTTTTTTTAAAACATGATTTTTTGCACGAGCATTACCTTAATTAATTATATTTCGGTCAGTTAAGAAATGTTCAAAGCTACGTATTTTATGCGTATAAATCATTACGCGTTTTAAATAGAAATGTCTGAATTAACTTTTTTGGATTTTAAATTAAATAGTTTAAAATTAAACACAGATGCATTCTAAATGCCTTTATTTGCAGTTTATTTCTTATTATTTTAAAAGAAAAAGTTATGAGCTTTTAGATCTCAAATTATTAACTTTTATTACCGCGACAAATTGTTGAAAAACTCGAATTCTTCGCCTTCATTAAAATAGCCGCCATCCTCCTGTTGAAGATCCTTCTCTTTGACTTTGTAGACGACAAAATGTATCAAGAATGCGAAATTTTGTACAAATTGCATTCTTCATCATTATTGTACTTTACTTAACCTAAGAAATATATGTCCAATTTTTCTAGATAATTGAATAATTTCTTTAGTTAAATACCATTTTTTTACAAAAAAAAGTCATCGCTATTTTTGCTCACGAGGACACAATTATATATTTTGTTAAAAGTGCATGGACAATCTCTTTTATGCACCAGGCACAAGCATCGAAAGAAATCTTTGCCGAACATGGACAGGAAGCCTGATTTCGATGCTTCCAGGCAGTATGTTATGCTTTCACATGCGTCTAATTCAAAAGTAGTAAGAACCAAATTTATAAATCTGAGATAACAATTTGCCTTCTTAGTTTCGACAAAATATATTTCGCTGTAATACATATTTTGTGCCGGGCACACCTGCATATTTCTCAGTTTCAATTACTTGTACTAGTATATTGTATACGATTTTTAAAGCTATGCTAATTGATGGGATTGTACAAAAAATCTGACAAGTTTCATACCGCTTTGGTAAAGCGGATTTAATATCTCATCCTTAAAATAGTGTGTGACAACTATCAACGTCACCTTCCAGAGAGATGTCTTTCAGGGTGACACCATGACTCTACTGATCTCTTGCACTTCTCTCTTCCGATAGGCTTACTATTGCAGCAAGCCTGAAAGTCGAGTTCGTAAGTTCACTAACGAATTTTAAATGAATTATTTTAAGATCTATAAATTCGCGGTAATATTTAAGTCGTAACCAATAGTCACGACCTTGAAATAGGTTTTTACAGTCTGTGACGGACCTAATACGATGATCCAGCCAAACTCTCGTATACCCTAAGAACACGGCTCGACATAAGGAGGACCCCCTTCTTTTCTTTTCCGCAGGTGCCTTAGCATCTTGTATATAGGTCGTTTCTGCATGAGCTGGATTACTAGATAGTATGTTTCCTAAATGTTTGGGGTATGTAAGACACGCAGTGCAACTATCATCGGGAATATCTTGGCCCAACATTTTAGGAGAATATGCTAAAGTGAAAATGGCACTGTCTTGACATACTAAAATAAAACCCTCCTTACCCGACTTCATCCCAAGGTTAATTGCATTTATGGGCCTTCTTACCATAGTGGTCGTGATTGTGAAAATATCGTCTCAAGTTCCTTCTTGAAGCGAGACCGGGCACGAGATCCACTCGAAGTGGGCCTCAAGCTTGTCTGGTCTTTTCATATTCTGCAAAAGGAGTTAAGAAACGACAGTATCAGATGTAGGGGCAGTTTTAGCTACCGCCGCCGGCTGCTGATTCTCTGCTGGCTTGACTGAAGCTTCGGAAAGATGAAAAGCGTTAGGTTTGTACGTCTCGAAAATTTATTAGTCTGTACTTCCGACCTAATAACAGCGTCACTGCAAACAAACTCGTTTGAATTTCTTAAATGAGTAAGGATAAACGACACTTTCACGGAAGTCTAAACTTTTCGCTTGAGAGGTTGGCGAAACCGGGTTTCTGCAAAAATCGCCAAAGAAGGTATAAGTCTGTCTTTAATTTTAGTATAAAAGTCGCTACGTTAAACAAAGACTACCTGAAACAATCAAAGATGTAGATCGTTTGGAAAAAATCGTAGAATACGCGTATATCGGTAAGATTCGACACGATTTTCCGGACCTTTAGAAAGATCATTCGTGCGGTCAGTAAAATAATGCGCCATATAATACGAGCTCTAAAATCATTAAATTACACTTATAGCACTTATAGCGCGCAAACCATGATTGCTGTTATAAAATTAGTTGAAAAAGCATGCATTTAATTAGCGTATGAATTGACTTCTGAAAAAAAACTTGGTAATCAAGTTCAAAAAAACTTCAAACAAATACTTCAAATTTTAAACAAATACTCGTATCTTCCACAAAAATATAAAGGATCAGTCGATTTCGTATAAGCATAGTTTTGCTCAATTAAAATTATTTGAATTGTAGATAAATGTTAAGGATTTTTTTTGCGAGCCTAGATTGTGTGCATTCTATTCTAAACTCCCTCCACTAAATTCTTTCAGTAAAGAAGTGCACTCGAGGTTTTACATAGTTCTCCTTGACTTCGAGAAACCAATCAGGTTTGTTATTGAAGTTTAGGTACCGGCTACCTAAATGTTAATAATCATCAGTGCCGTTGAATAAAGCAAGATTTCACTGGCTATTAGCCTGATAAGCATCTCTGAATGTCTATCTCACGATTATGCCACGTCGTTACAGCTAAATCATTATCGCGATGTCGTCAGGAGCGGCTGTGAGTTTCTAGAATAGATCTTGCTCGTAGTCAAATCCCGCTCTTCTCCTGAAGGAAAACTTTTATATATGTCAGTCTAATCGTTTGCCTGATAGTGACCCTAATCCTGGTGTTTCTCACCGTGGACCTTCTTCTTCTTCTCCAGGCAGACATTCTCCGGATGCGAATCTTTCTCTTGCCATACCTCATTCTTCCACAGGTTCTCCACAACCAGCCCAGCCACCTCTTCGTGGCACCTCCATGTCACCTCCTCTCACACAAACTTCTAAACGCTTTTCCCGATTACTGATCAGGCCCGGGTCAGGCTGACATGATCTGGCCCGGGTAGGGCTATTTTGAGTGGCCAGGTGCCCTTGGCAACGTCACCTAATAGGTGTTCGAGGAAATCGCAAATAACGGTATGGTTACTTTGAACAGTTATTACGCACAGGCACATTCAGTATATTTTAGTTGAATCCAATTATCATTTAAAAATATTAAATATTCTAAAAGTTGATAAATTATTATCCTTAACCAGCAGATTGTTTCTGGCGTTTTTTAGTTATGACGCGCCCAGTGCTGAGTTAAAGATGGCGCAAATATCAACTCATGTCCCCCTAATTTATGGGAAATTCTAAAACTTATTGTTTTTCCACTCTAACTAAGACACGCGTATACTTACTTTACAATATTTTTTCTGTAAACGTAACACAAAGTTCATAAGTACCTTAAATTAATAAGAAAGAATAGTTTAATTAAGATGGATTATCACAACCCTAAAAATGTCTTAAGACGGTCCTGAATCTAGGTTTTCCCATCCCAAATTTCTGACCTGAATTCTCGAACTCAATTGACAGTTCTTGAGCTGACACCAAGTGCAATAGATACTTGAGTGATCGCTGGGTAGCAATGTAACATAATATCGAATAGATAAGGGCTAATATGCTTGATTTTTGACTTATTCTAAAGTCTAAATTATAATTTTTTAAGAATTTACATGTTCGAAAATCAAAATTTTAATCCTTTAAAAAATTCCCTGCTCCAAAGTTTGAAAAGTTCTGTATTTTGTTGAAATCTCGCTTTCTTTTTTTTTTTTTGCAAAAATTAATTTTATTAATCTGAAAATAAAGCTTTCCATTTTTGGTTGAAAATCAAATTTCCATAATTTATTTTCAGCTTTGCTTGAACAAAGTTTACGATCACGTAGTAGGAAATGCTTTCCCTCAATTGAAAATTTACGCTAACGCGAAAGACTTGGATTATAGACGGAAGAGTACACATCACTGAAGTTAAGAGTGGACATAATTACAACACGTTTAGCCTATTTATTTCTATGTATTAATTATTTAAGTTAAAAAAACCATCGGGTTCGGCCCCATATGAGCAAAAATTTACTTAAATTCTTTGAATTCCTTAAATTTAATTAACTCTTCAAATCCCATGAATTCCTTAAATTTAATGAATTCATTACGCTTAAACATTCTTTCGAAATTTTATTTTAGGTTCTTTTTTCATTATTAATCCTCAAATATGCAACATTTCACTTAAAAGTCGACACTTTAGATATTTTTATGTTTTTCAAGATTAACTGATTTTGAAAAAGAAAACCGAAAAGTCTAGGATTTATAGTTAAGCATTATAGTTTAATGAAATAAACCAAATAAAAAGGAATAGAAATCCTTTCTTTTCGCAAAGGCTCATTTTTGGAAAAGCCAGACGAATAGGAAATGGAATTTAAAAATAGTTTAGTAATCGCTATTATATATCTGCTTTTTCTTATTATATAACTAATCGTATTCTCTCTGGAAAAATGACAATAATCGTAAATCTAATTATTAAATAATAAATAAATTATTCAAAAATATCAAAATTTTTAACCTTATAATGTCCAAATTACTAATGCCTACAAATTAGAGGTTTTATTAAGTAACGTCATTTACAGAAGACAATGCTAGTATATTTAAACGAAAATATTTGTTTCGGCGTTTCCAAAATAACGTAGTTTAGAATGAACGTGTTACAGATGCTAAGACGGTTTTTATACTCTGAATAATACTTGTTTTAATTTCAATAAACGGTTTATTCAAAGTAATTATCTTCATTTCACAAACAATATCGTTATCTATTGAAAAATCTCGAAAACATCCAAATCTTTAAATCTGGTATATATTCTGAAAATTTTATGTATGTACCTTAATTGAGGTTCTGGTGGTTCAGAATCCACCTGAAGCTGTAGGTCCCCCGATTGTGCACTTGACTGCAACCCCGTGCAAACTATTCAAAAGAACATATAATATAAATGCAATGCAATGAAATGCAATGTAATTTAATGTAATGTAATGTAATTTGTGGGAATATCATGTTAATGTGATTTAATGGTAAGCTCATGTAATGTAATGTGATAGTAATGTAATGAAAATGTTATGTTGTGTAATGTAATTTAATGTAATGGTAATGTAAACAAGCTTGTGCAAGCAATTCCAAAAAATATATAATATAAATGCAATGAAATGCGATGCAATGCAATACAATGTAATTTATTGCAATATGATGTGATGTAACGTAATGTAATGATAATGTAATAATAATGGTAATGTAATGTAATGTATTGTTATGTAATGTAATGTAATGTAATGGGAATATAATGTTATTATAATTTAATGTAATGTAAAACAATGTAATTTATTGCAATATAATGTGATGTAACGTAATGTAATGGTAATGTAATTTAATGTATTGTAATCTAATGTAATTTAATGTAAGCTAATGTAATGTAATGTAATTAAATGTAATGTAGTATAATGTAATATAATGTAATGGGAATCTAATGTAATGTAATGTAATGTAATCTAATGTAATTTAACTTTATGTAATGCTATGTACTGGAATGTAATTAATTGTAATGTCATTTTATGGTAATGTAATGAAATTTAATTTAATGCAATATTATTGTAAAATAATGTAATATAGTTTAATATTATAATTAATATAATATTATTATATGAAGGCAGTTTTAATAATTTTTTTAATAGCTGGAACTGACTTTTATCAAATGTAAATATCTCGGAAGAACAATCTTGACGTCACCAAGGTGAAAGATAACAGCTAATAAAGAAATACAATATTCATTTATCACATTGTTAACTAAATTGTGTATTTATACATTACTGGGTTTGTCTTTTAAATATAAAAGATGATGATTGTCGATACCATGTTCTTTTGCTTGACCGCTCTCCTCAATTTATTGGTAGATATGATAATACAATATAAAATATATATTTTAAGTTTCATAATGAGGTTTCAATAAACAAATTACAGATATTAAGTTTATTTTCTAATAGATATACTTAAATAGTTTTCATCTGATTTACTTATTCGCTCGGTATTATTAATCCTATCTTGTTCGGGCTCAAACATGATTATGCAAGTGATTCCAACAGTTAACAAAGTCTCAATAAAAATTGTTTTTAAAATATATGTTGCGTGTAACACAGCTCTTTACACGGTCATTACATTAAAAAAAGCACGCGTCAGTGAGATCTGGCTCCTTTATTAAAAACTTTTTTTAGGAACCGGATTTTTGGCCCAACCATTACCTTAATTAATTAAATTTTGTTCAGTTGAGAAGTTTTAATAGGTATTTATTTTATACGTTTAAATCATTAGGCATTTTGATTAGAAATGTCTAAATTAACTTTTTCCGCTTTAATTTAAATACTTTTATGTTTAAAAAAGATGCACTTTAAATGCCTTCCTTTGCAGTTAAAATCTTATTATATTAGAAGAAAAATTTAGAAACTTTCAGATCTCAAACTATTTACTTTAATTACCGCGTATAATTGTTGAAAACCTCGAATTCTCTTCTTCGATAACAATAGCCATCATGCTTCTGTTGAAGACGTAGGGTCGATTTAAGTTAGACAAGATTATGTCCAGTGTCTGTTATATGATATATAATTTCATAAATAATAATTATTATTATTAAATTATTGTATTGAGTTTCTTTTAATATTAGAAAATTATTCTGCTCTTGATATTTTGCTACTAAATTTTATTTTGAGAACTTTTTTACAATTTCAAATAGATGTGTAAAATGAAATTATAAGCGAAAACGTTGAGTATTCTTTTTATTATTTAAACTTCGATTTTTGAGCAATTTATCATAATAATTTTTATGATTTAGAAGAAAGTTATGAAAACTTTGAATGCTTTGAAAGACTCTAAAAGGTTTTAGAAATTTAGGTTCTTTTTTTAAATTAAAAAGAATTACTTAACTTAAATTCTTTAACTCTTTAAAGAGTTTGAAAGATATTGGAATGATGAAATAGGTTTTTCATGATAACATGGAAGATTTAATATGACTTTTTATTTTTTAGTTAATTAAGGTTCATAAAATTTTAGAAATACTTCGAATAAGTGTTAGATATTTTTAGAAGTTTCGAAAAGATACGAAAATAATTTTGAACCTAAAAGACCTCATCAACACATTTCAAATAAAGTTTCGATTTTTAAAGAATAAAAACAATAAATTTTATAGCTACTAAAGAATTTTTAAAGGTTTTAAAAAAATAAAAAAATGTCCTTATTTTTTTTGAAGGATTTATATAAACTTCTTAATGTAAGACATTAATTTTGAAACAATATTTTTAAATATTTATGAAACATTCCCAAGTATTGAAAAAATTGTCGAAAAATATGTGGAAGGTTTTAGGGCATTTTTAAAACTTTGCAGAACTTTTGACAACATTTAAAAAAACTAAAATCATTGAAAAGATTTATTCAAAAGCATTTAAACATTTTTGAAAATAATTGTAATTAAAAATATATTTTTTTAAACTGAAAGAAAACGTGCTATTTTGAAGATTTCGGAATGAAAATTTTAAAGAATATTTAACAAGACTTTAAAACATTGCAAAATATTCACAAAATGGTCGAAAATGAATTTGAACTATTTTCAACCAATTTTACGGATAACTTTAGTTAGTTTAAAATACATTTAGGAATTTTAAGGTGCTTAATAGATTAAAAATATTTAAAAAATGAAAGATTTTTGAAAATGTACGAAATATTTTTTATTTTTTCCAACCTTTGAAGGGTCCTAAATATCTTTTACACTTATCAAAATTAGTTCTCTAATTGTTTAAACTTTTACAAAATAAACAATTATTATTTAAAATTGTCTCGATTCTTTTTTACATACCTGAAATCTTTCAAAATCTTTTTAAATTTTCTGGAGAAACTTAGGAAAATTATGTTTTAACAATAATTTAAAGCAAATAAACAAAGACACATTAAAAATACATAGCCTCACATTATTCTTCTCTTCAAATTATAATTTATGTAACATTTTTCTTATTGACTGAAAAATAGTTTTTAGTTGAAAATACAAGAAACTTGAAAATTAATGATTTAAGTTTAAAATGCATCTCTTTGGATGTCCAGGAGGTTAGATCCGCAAACTTATTTTTTCAAAAAAATAAAACTTGTTCTAATTTCTGGTAGGCTTAAGCTTATCTGTTCCGTAACATGTTTTTTTGTCAAATTAAAAATTAGGGCACAATTTTTGAAAAAAAATAGTTGCTACACTCGCAACTTTTTATCAGAGCAAAAACAAGTCTTGTGCTAGGCATCACCAATTAATTTAAAATTTTCTTTATTTTGGCGCGTTTATCTCATGCTGAATTGACGAATACCTAACGTTACATTATAGGAACTAATTTCTAATCTTAAAGGTTTTTTCAAAAAATGTAACCAAAACTTTGGAAACTTCTCCAATTTGTTTAAAAGTTCCCCGAAAATGTATAAAACAAGGACACATTGATTCACCAACTTTTTGGTTGTTCATCCAGTTATTCAAAAAACAATTTTATGTGTTTCACTCCAACTTTTTGTTAGGTAATATTTATATTTATTAATATATTTTTTTGTAAATCCTCGTTTTACTAATTGTAACACATTTAAAGTTGATAATATACCAGAAGAAGGCTAATAGAATGGCCGAAACGTCGTATATAAAAAGACTATTAATGAAATTGACTTTTGGTTAATGACGGTGAGTTTTTATTATTTCAAATGGATACTATATAGGAATATAGTTTATCCTACATTAAATATGAAAGGATCAAAGAAACTTTGACTTCCTGATTTCGTTTTTACGAATTTCTCTAAAGTTTTTTTACATTAAACTACATAGGGAGATAGCAAATTTTTTGCCTGTGGATAAAGCAAGACAATTTGCATGGGAAACTTGCTATTTATAGTATCAAGAAATGAAATTCCTTAGTATTTACGATAATATTTTACATTTGTTAATGAAATTCATCCTAATCACATATCCGTTTACTCAAGAGGCTTTAATTTCGCTGTACTATACACAGGTTTTACTGCGATTTTCCTTGTGTACTAGAAAAATCTTGCAGGTACAGATATTTTGAAAGTCGGTCTCAGCCGCTGTGATGTGGAATCAATAGTCTTTTCTTAAAGGCCATTTTTGTGAATGTAATGAAAATATTAATTGCAAATAACAAACAAATTAGCTATATAAGACCGGAAGATTGTTTTTGGTTAGACAATCACCTATTTGAATAAAAATGTAATTTTGTTAATAATATATCATATTTTAATTGTCATCCAGCTTGTAAGGAGGTTGTGAAGAAAATTTTCTCGTCTCTCCGTAGCTCAGTTGATAAGAGCATCAGACCG
>JAAAKG020066117.1:0-17577 GCA_010014905.2 Druon quercuslanigerum
TGCAATGTTCACGAAACGTCGGCAAAATTCGTAGTTTTGTACACGATTGAAACCCGAAATATCTACTTTATCAGAATAAATAGTTTTTCTTAAAATCCATGAAAAAATAGTAACTGATTTTTTATTGACAAAAACTTTCGATTGAACTTTCAAGAGATTTTGAATTATTTCTTACAATTTCTAAAAAGAATGTGAAATCTTTAAGAGTAAAATTCAGTTGTTTCACAAAGATTCAAAATTAATTAAGAATTAAAAAAGATTTTTAAAAAGTTAGAAAATGTAAATATTTGAATTTATGTGCAAATTTTGTAATTTTTGAACATTTCGAAAAAACTGATTTTTCAAAAAATTTTCAACATTTTAGAAATAATTTAAGTCGAAGTTTTAAAGTATTTATTTTCAAAACTTCTAAAAGTCCTATATAGTTTTTAAGCTGGCACGGATTTTTTCTAGAATTTATGTAAATCCTGTAAATCTTTTTTCGGCATATCTGAAAATGTCAAAAACATTGGAGAGTTTCTTCCTGAATCTTATAATAATGATATTTCTATAGTTTTCAAGGAAAAGGAACAAGTAAGCCTAAAAAAGAAACATAAGTAAAAAATGTGTATTTTATATTCAAAAAAATTTACCCCACAAATTATAATGTAAGGGAAATTTTTGTTCTTTCTTGACAATGTCACTGTTACGTAAAAAAATTTCTTTCTTCGTAGGAAGTTAATCTTCTTAGTATAAAATACATCTATTTTGTCAAATATTTATATTTTTAAATTTAAACCTTAAACCTTAAATTTGCCAAAAGAAAGAATAAACTAAAGATTTAACTAACTAGAAACTATTTAATTTCATATTTTGCTCTATGCAGAAGTATATAAGGTATATAAGGTATATAAGCGCAACCTATGAGCGTAAACCTACCTAAACATAAATTATAAAAAAATATGTGGGGTCATAATTTATTATTAAACTATAGTAATTTACTTTTTTTTTCTTCCACTTTCGGCGAAAGCCTTCATTTTTAATCAATATCAATTTACAAAAGCTCGTTAAATTCCTAAAAAGGGTGTTTATAATTTTGTTTGTTTTGAACTTTTATTTGTAATAAATGAAATTAAAAAAAAACCTATACCGGTTAGTTGCAATTATTTTAATTTTTTAGTAACAAATATTCTAAACCCATGAATATTTTCAACAGTTCCATTTATTGCTGTCCCGCTTTGGCTACTTGTCGTTCTCTAAAAAAAAGATGTGATGTAAAAATATCGAAAATATTCATGTCGCTTTTTCTAAATGCCAATTAGGTAATTTGAAAACCCATAATTAACACACATATAATTAAGAAAAATTTATAATGTAAGATATTATTATTTACCTTTATTGTCAATTATTAAGGAAAAGTTGTATTTTTACATGCAAAAAATTAATATTTTGAATACTATCATTGCATAATCTAAACTGAAATAATTATTTTTCTATGTCCAAACTGACCGAAGGAAAATACGATTTGATGCAATACCGAAAAGCTGTACAGTGCTGGAAAGGGATTGGACCCCTGGAGGCGCTGATATGCCAAGTGTGAGTGTGCACGCTGATACCGAAGTAACGAAGACCGGTCTTACAAATCTCTGGTGTATTTTAAAATCCAAATTTAGTGCTTTCGCGTAATCAAATTTTCAATATCAGTTTTGATGCAAAATACAAATTTTGAAATTCCCTGCCTTTTTATGACTTTTCGCTGATAACTTTTTATTCGCTCTACTCGTTATAAATTTTTCTTTTATGTATACAACAAAGTCACACCTGGGAGATCAATAATGTTAATGAGGAAAAAATTTTTCTTTTTTAATTTATTTTAAACACTTTTAGTGGCAACACTCATACATAATTTTAAAAGATATTATCCGCAAATTACGTAAAACATACGTACAATACACAAATTTTCAGAATAATAATTGATTTTTCAACTCAAAAAGATCAACTTTGAACCAAAACTAGAATAATTACACTTTCAGTTAAATTAATTAATTCTTCAATGAACAAAAAGGAAATTTTTAACAAAATAGTTAACTTTTCAAACAAAGTGATGAATTTCCGAGAAAAAAACTTGATTCTCAACGAAAAATGTAATAGCTCATATTTAAATAAACAAAATTTAATCGAGAAGGGTATAATTTAAAAAACATAAAAATACGAATTTTTAACTAATCATTTGAACCTTAATCAATATAGATTGATTTTCTTAGTAAAAAGATAAATTTTCAAACAAATAAGTAAATTTTCAAGTAAAAAGATAATTTTTCCATCAAAAATGCAATAACTGCATTTTTAGTAAAAAATTAATGTTTGACAAAAAAAAAGAATTTTGAGCAAAATAGTTCGATCAATAACCAAAGAAATTTATTTTTAACCAAGATGATAAATAAAAAGCAACAAAATCTATAAATGTTATAGAAAGGTAGTTTGAGTTTTTAACTGAAAAAGATAAATTTGGAACAAAAAAACTGAAATATTTAAATTTTCAGCTCAATTGATTAATTTTCAACCAAAGAAGAGTAAGATTTTAACAAGATAGTAAAAATTTCAATCAAAGTGAATTATCTCCGATAACAAAATATTATCAAAAACAGTTAGATTGGACTAAAAAATTCAAATGTCCAAAATAAGTTTTTTATATCTTCAACCTAAACAGATTATTTATTAATATAAAAAAGGATTTTTCAACTAAAAATATAATTTCTTAAGAAAAAATGGAATAGCTAATATCAGTATAAATATTATTTGAAAAAAAATAAATAAAAAGTTATACGAGTACCGAAAGAAATAAATTTTAAACTGAAAAGATGAATCTTTAACCTACAAAAATTAATTTTCTGCGAAAAGAAAAAAAACTAAATTGCATTAAAATAGATGAATTTTGCAAAAAAGGATTCGCAACGAAAAATGTCATAGTTGATATTTCAAGAAAAAATGTAATAAGTTAGGATTGAATTAAGAAAAGTATAAAAAAGCAACTTTCAACCATTTATTTAAACCTTAACTAAAAAACAAACTAATTTTCAAACCGAAACGATAAATTTTTTCTAAAATGGTTATATTAGTAACCAGATAAATTAATTTGTATTTAAGGCAATAAATCTTCAAAAGCAAAATAATTTTCAAGCCCTTAGTTGAATTTACAACCCAAAAAAAGAATGTTTTACAACAAAACATACATTTGAATAAATATAGAATTATTTTCAAGCAAATAGTTTAGTTTTCTATACAAAAAGATGCATTTTCAACCAAGAAGATTAAATATCTATCAAAAATTAAAATTAATTTTTTACCAAAAAAGACAAAGTTTTAACAAAATACAGAAATTTTCAAATAATCAGTTTAATTTTGAACAAAAGAAGCTACATGGGATCGTCAAATTTTCAGTTAAAAAATTCATTTACAAGAAATGAAATTTAAAAACATTGGTAAAATTTTTAATAAAAAAAAAGAATATATTTCGAGGCCATAGATCCATTGTAATTTAAAGATTTTGCAAAATTCTTGTCATTCGTAGCTTAATTGAAACAAGAGAATCATACACTTATAAATTGAGACAAACTATGTCAAGTTTACAATTTCCTAATATGACCTTCTTATTACGTCAATATTGTTAAGAATGCTTCATTATCATGTTATATTATTAAACTTTTCATTTTTTACGCTTTCTATTTTT
This sequence comes from Druon quercuslanigerum, assembly GCA_010014905.2. Taxonomy (NCBI): domain Eukaryota; kingdom Metazoa; phylum Arthropoda; class Insecta; order Hymenoptera; family Cynipidae; genus Druon; species Druon quercuslanigerum. The sequence goes on from JAAAKG020066117.1 coordinate 3,710, forward strand.
ACAATATTTTGTAATTATTATATAAAGTCCTACAGAAATTTAAAAAAAATCAAAAACATTTGGGGAATTTTATAGATCAGAAAAAAGTCAGGGATTCATAAAAAGAAATATTGGAAACGTCAGGGAATTTCTATAAATTTAAGTAACTGTCAAGTAGAAAAGATTAGAAGATTTTCAATTTTGTTTCAAAATATTTTTATTTTGTTTATGAAAAATTAAAAGGTTTATAATCTAACAAGCTTGAGAGTTTGTATTTAATATTCATGGTCAAGGAGAATAAAAAATTTATCTGGAAAAAATAAGAAATGCAGTTGTTTCCTCGTTATTCTTACCCATTCCTACTCATTCCTAATAATCTTTAGAGTTAAAAATATGATTATTTTTTCAAAAATGTAACAATTTTGTTGAAAAGTTATCCTTTCGGTTAAAATGTGAATTTTAACATTTATATTTCATATCTTAAAAGTTAACTATTTTTTCTAAAATATGTCTTTTTGAATTGAAAATTGATCTATTTTGGTAATAATTGCATCTTTTTGAATGAAAATGCAACTGAATGGTTGAAAATTCCAAATTGTTGTTAAAAATTCATCCTTTTTGGTTAAAAATTAAACTGTTTCCTTGAGAATTCATCTTTTTGATTTGTAAATTCAAGTATCTTCGTAAAAAATCCACTACTTTTTTGAAAAAAACTCTGCTGAAAGTTTCACTACTTTTTTAAAAAATTATCTTTTTTAATTAAAAATTCAACTACTTGTGCAAAAGTTAAACTAAATTTTTTAAACTTTTTTTTTCGAATGAAGGTTTATGTTTTTGGTTGAAAATGTAACTATTTTGCTGAAAATTTTTTTTGCGGCAAATTCATGTTTTCTAATTAGAAATTCTATTTTTATACAGAAAATTCGTATGCTGGCTTGAAGATTTAACAATTTAGGTAACATTTTTGTTTTAATGAATAAAAAATATTTATTTGTTGAAAGTTTGTCTTTTTGGATTTAGAATTTCATTTTTTCTGTTAAAATATTAAATTTTACACTGTTTTATTCAGATTTCACCTTTTTAAGATGAAAATTCAATTCTTTAGTGGAAAATTTAATTATTTTGTTATCATTTCAACTATTTTATTAAAAAGTTCAATTTTATGTTACATAATTAATTTTTGTTTTTATTAAAATAAATATATGCATTTTAAATTTTGTAATTTGTGTCTGAAATATTATTTTATTTCATTTACAAAAGATCCTATGTTAAAAATATTGCAGGATTAAAATCACAGTAATTGAATATTAATAGCCAGGTTAACTGAAAAATTGGTCAAAGAAAAATTAGAAAATATTAAAAATCAAGTTTTTACTCTGCATATCATATATTACCTTGAAAATAAAAGATTGAAGATAGCTTTTAATCCGTTAAGCATTTTAAATACTGCCCCTTATCTTGTATCGGTTTGGAAAAGATCGGATTTAAATAATTTTTTTTAAATGTTCAAAATTTAAAATACTGAAATGTTTCCTGTCTTAATATTGCCACACTAAATCCAAAAGTGGCAAAAATTAAAAAATACCTGAAATTTAGGTAAAGAAATTTTGTTTGATGATAATGGTCCGATCTGAATGAAATATACTTCCTATTCAGTGATACTTTAAGCTGCTGTTTTTAATTTTAAATCTAGATTTTAAAATAAAACAAAATCATAATAAAGTGGTAGTCTCGTTTTTCTAACAGTACGTTATTTTTTTTAATCTATTTTTTTATTTAGGCCCGAGGGGAACAACAACTTGAATGCTTGAGGAATATTATTTAAGTTTTGCAGTTTTTTTGCTTATTAATTCAAATTGTCAAACGTTAATTTATATTAGTGAAATTTAACAGATTCGAATGACAAAAAGTCATTTACTACAAATTAAAAAAAAATTACTAATTTGAAGAGTCAAGATAATTCCTAATTCAATACAGAAAAAATATTTGTTCCGTAAAAAAATTATAGATGACTATAAAAGTTTCATAAAGCGACTCGTGGATATAAAATTCCTAATTCTATTGAAAAAGCAAGAAGACCGTATTGAGAAATTGTTGACGTGACCTAGACTGTCCTCAGTTTAAAAATAAAACCTTATAATTGCTTTAAACAAAGTGAGGGAAAGAATAATTTTTTAACTCTTTAAATTACAATTAAAACTTTTTGTTACACTATCAAAATTAAAATGGATCAGCGAACTTTACAAAAATGATTTACTTTTAATAAGTGTCTACTTAAATAAGTATGAACTCCAGTGATTGAATAAGGTTATTTCAAATCAAGATTCCTCAATTTTGACTAGTCACTATTTATATTTTACAGATTCATATTAGCGATAAGTGAGCCAAAGATTAGTAGAAAATTATGAATTCGATACGCGAAATATTTCGTATGTCAGCATTGGAAAGACACTAATTGATACAATTAAATAAATTTACTTTAAAAAGTATATAAAAATTAAAAAGAGGTTCCTAAAATGTAAAGGAAAAAATATAAAAGTTTCAAAAGACGACGTGATGGTGAGACATTAGAACGTTATATTTTGAAATTTTAAATTTGGTGAAACCTGTCTTTGATGATAAAGTAAATTTCGTAAAACTTATTCACCTTAAATAAGGATTTTTTTTACTCAAAAGATACTTTATTGCCTCTGTGAATAAAATTTGTTAAAACTAAACGAATTACTAGAGAAATTTTACAAATTTGATTGGCGTACAGTAGGCAATGGTTTACTAATTCGATTATTCAAGATATTTTCAAATTCATTAGTGAAAAACGACAAAATGTTAAGTAAAAATACATAAACTTATTTGCGACTGTACATAATAATGCCTAAAATGCTGTGAATAAATAATAGCTCGTCGTACGAAAAAATGCAAAAAATGTAAAAAGTTTCAACTTGCGTTAATGAAGTTAGAGATTTTATTAAGAATAAACAATATTAATAATAGTAGGTATAAATTTAGCAACAATTCCATGGTAAATTAGGATACAGGTTGCCCTGGTTGATTTTTTAAATTAAATATCAAGACGATTTTTCCTATTTAAAAAGCCATTTTTTAAGCATAATTTACGAAAAGAAGTTTTCAGTTGATCAACAAATTTTATATAATGTAATTTACATCAAAATTTTGTTAATAAATAATGAAATTGTTGCATAATAAGAAAAAATTCAAAGGAAAAAATACTGCTTTTGTATAGCTCTGCAAGATAATCATAAACACTTTTTTAATGTTTAAAAAAATCTAAAATTCAACTTTTGACCCCACAACACATAATAAAAAGTAAATAATATAATGAATTTATGAAAATAAATAAGATGATTCGTCTAAAATGATCCACTCAAAATAATCTACAGATTTTTAAAATCATTTTTTTAATAGCACGCGTAGTTTGTTTTATTTAATCGCAATTTTTGATTTTATCGTACACAAGAACATTAAAAATAAACAAATCAAGTTTTTAGAAAAATAGCATAAAGCGAATAAAATTTTTATTAACGTGATTGTTTGTTGTAGAATGCCTTTAAAATTTTGTCGTTTTTTGGTAGAAAATTAAACTTTTTTGTAGAAAATTTAATTATGACGTTGAAAAGTCCATTACATTTTTTTTGAGTTATTTTTTTTTGTGAATTTTGAATTAGATATTGAAAATTTGGTTGCAAATACATGAATTTACTAAAAATAATACCTCTGTGTGTCAAAATTAATATAGTTGATTAAAAATTAGATTTCCTTTAAATTAATTGAGTAAACTAAAAATATTAATAATTTTTGTTGTAAATTTGTTGGTTAATATTTAACCTTTTTGGTTAAATATTCATTGGTCTCGTTTAAAATTAATTATTTCCCTAAAAAGGACTATGTACAGAATACATAGTTTAAAACTTATCTATTTTATTGAAAAATTGTTTATTATACTAAAAAGTCCATTAAAAAATGAAAGATTTAGTTCTAAACTAATGTAAATTATTAAAATGTACTCTGTTTAGCAGAAAATTAATCTTTTTGATTAAAATGTAATCTTCTTGTTTGAAGATTCATCGGAGGTCCGTCCACTCAGCGCCGCTACCAAGGCAAATTTATAAATGGAATACGCCATTTTTTTCATTTTTTCTGCTAGTTTTACGTTAAAAAATTTTTTGTGCTTTTTAAACTTCGGGGAAAAGGGTGGCGGCACTAGCACGCAGCGCCGCCACCTGCGAAAGCTCACTAAAAATTATGATAATGAGATGAACGATAAGCCGAGATTTTTTTGCTTTTTTTTTGTTCTATGATGATATATACTACGTTTCCGAAAAAATTACCCCAAGGTTTTACCCAACTACCTAAATTAAGAGCATTAAAAATAAAGAAACTTAGAAAGCACTGTTAGTTGGAATTTTTTGCTCTATTTTTGTTCTCGGATAATATATGATGTGTTACCCCAAAACTACACCTAAGTCATACATACCCTCCTCTTGTAATTAAAAACGTTTTAGGAGTTGAAAAACCACTTTAAAAAATTTGGACATGCTTTAAAGCTCTATTTAATTATATTACACTTCAAAATTTCCCCCTCATCATTATTTCCTCAAAACACTACCCTTCTACATGAACGTATGCAGCGGAACATATATATGTAATAAAAAAATCATCAAAAATATTACAATTTAGAAAAGAAAGTCAGTTGATATTTTTTGCGTTCTTTTCTCTTCGAGAATATATAATACGTTACCCAAGCACTACCCTTAAATTATACATACTCTCGCCTCGTCATCAAAAACATTTTAAAAGCTGGGAAACCACCTTGACCAATGTAAAAATGATTTACAATTCCAAACTAATTTCATGACGCTTCAAAATTTCCCTCTCATTTTAATTTCCATAAAACTACCCATCCACGTGAACGTATGCAGCAAAAGATATAAATGTATGAAAAAACCATTAGAAATAATCAAACTTAAAAGACACTGTTAGTGGATATTTTGTTGCTCCTTTCTTGCTCTTTGATAATATATAATACTTTCCCGAAAAAACTACCCCTAAGTCATACATACACTCCTCTCGTCATCAAGAACGTTTTAAAAGATAGAAACCCACCTTGAACAGTATGAGAATGATTTAAAACTCCAAAATTATTACATGTCACTTAAAAATTATAAAAAATAATACTACTTTGGAAAGACTATTAGTTGATTTTTTTTTTTATTTTTTTTTGGCTCTACGATATTATATAAGAGGTACCGAAAAACTACCCCTAAGCCATACACAACTACCCCTCGTTATCAGAAACGTTTCAGAGATGGAGAACTACCTGAAACATTGTGAAAATTATTTAGAATTCCAAATTATTGCATGACACTAGAACACTTTCAAGTGTCATATAATTAACTTGTTGTTATAAATAATTTTCACATTATTCAAGGCGGTTTTTCAACTTTTAAAACGTTTTTGAAGACGAGGGAAGGGTATGTATGACTTAGGGGTGGTTTCTTGGAACGTATTATATATTATCGGAGAGCAAAAATAGAGCAGAAAAATTCCAACTAACAGTGTTTTCTAAGTTTCTTTATTTTTAATTCTTTTTTCGTATATATAGATCCTCTGTATACTTTCACGTGTAAGGGTAGTTTTTTGGGGAAATTATGTAGAGGAGGAAATTTTCAAATGTTATATAATTATTTTGAAATTCTAAATTAGTTTCGCATTGTTTATGGTAGTTTTCCAAATTTTAAAACGTTTTTGATCACGGGAGGTACTTGTCTAAGACTTAGAGGTAGTTTTTTGGAAAACGTAATACATATATCATCATAGAGCAAAAAAAATAGCAAAAAAATCTCCGCTTATCGTTTATCTCATTATAATAATTTTTAGTGAGTTTTCGTAGGTGGTGGCGCTGAGTGGACGTCCTGCTAGCGCAGCCACCTTTTTTCGAAGTTTAAAGAGCTAAAAAATTTTTTTAGCATAAAATTAGCAAAAAAAAAGACAAAAAATATCGTGTATTCCATTTTTAAATTTGCCTCGATAACGGCGCTGAGTTGATGGACCTATTCATCGGTTTGGTTTCAAATTTAACTATAATGTTAAAACATCATATTGCGTCATCATGGAGAAACATTTTAAGATAGAATACATTTTTTCTATTTTTTGTCTGAAATTTATGTTTGTTTATGAAAATTTAATATTGTTTTTGTAATTAGTTAACAGAACTTAAAATAATAAAGCCCTTTGCAGTCACCTGAGCAAGATTGAATCGGACAAAAGAAACAAAATCGCATTTATTTATCAGGCACATGGAGAATGAGTAATAAAGATTGGTAGAAAATAACTTAGAACTTTTATAATAATTTTAAAAATTGACAAGCATGGAAATAGTGAATAACAGAAAATTTAATAAAGCGATATGATGTAACATTTTTATCTCTATTGAAACAATAATGAGGCCATATTATGAAAATGTGAACGTAACCAAGTCTGTCTCAAAATTAAAAACACTGCCTTCTCATCATTTGAACAAGGTTAAGGAAAATTAGAATTTTTAACAATCTTATAAATATAATAAATCAATATGGGGTCAATATCGGCTAATATCTATGAATTATGCATATACAGCACCCACTTGCGCTTCATTTCAGCAGAGTTTTACTTTCGGCTTACATAAAATTATTTTTGGGATGGAGTTCCGAATAGCGTAAACCGCTGATTCTTTTGAGGCTGCGTATACTTATATTTTATGCTGATAGTGAAAATTGGCGACAAGTCGATTTTCATGTTGAAAACCATGAAAAACCCATAAAAATCATGGTTTTTTATTTTTATCTTAGTAAATAATGAAAATTCACAAAAAAAACTTTAAATAAATGTTGTAGATCTTTCAAAAAGATATATTTTATGTAGAAGACATTTTTACTCTGCGACTAATAGTTTTCGAGAAGAACGACGATAAATATGAAAAATCACAGAAATACAAGACAATATGTAGCGGTGTGACTTAAATGGTATGAAAATATTTTCACTATCATTTGTGTAATCAGCGAGTCAAGTCAAGAGAAGGGGCAGGGTGTGACCTTCCCTTATTTCTGTGAACTGTCGCAGGGGTGCCTTCCCGCCCCCCAAAAGACGTTGGAAAAGGGGCAAAGGTGTGACTTTTCACTGTTTCAGTGACCTGTCATCGGGTGTTATCCCGCCCCCACGAGACGTTGGAAAAGGGGCAGAAGTGTGACCAGAGTTATTTACGCCACAGTCATTAACATGTCACTTGAAGGAGGGGGACTGTGGAAAGGGGGTCGGATGTGACCAAAATTATTTGCCCCTCAGTCATTAACATGTCAATTGAAGGAAGGGGACTTTGGAAAGGGGGCCGGATGAGCTCAAAGTTTCGAAAAATATTTGAAATACGAATTGTAAATCTTGTTGAGACACATTTTTTTTTTAAAATATTTTTTTCTACGAGCGATAAACTATCACTCCCCCTTTCCAAAGTCCCCTTCCTTCAAGAGACATGTTGATGACTGAGGGGTAAATAACTTTGGTCATACTCCTGCCCCTTACGCAACGTCCCGCGGGGGGAAGGCACCCCGTGCGAATTTTTGTGGCGTAGACGTATTTGTAAATTAGATGCTGATCCATTTAACCAGTTGATCACACACATTAAATCTTATTATTCTGGCAATTGCTTATCTTCCGTTTTTTAAATAAAAAAATAAAAATATAAAAAAACAAAAAACAAAATCTGAAGAAACCAAAGAAAATTACAAAACATGAAAAATAGAAGAAAAAGAAATGCTCTTCAAAATTTTTCAACCTTCCCGTGATGAAGAGCGTAAGTAGGTACCAAAACAAAACTAATAGAGATACGATTTTAATCCTTATATCGTTCACTTTGTCGAAAAGTATCACTCACAGAAAAAATTTTTTTAGACAAAACATCTGTATTTCGATGAGTTTTATAACTTTTATTTTATTTTTTTTTATTTTGCATATTTGATGAGATAATCGCAAAAACAAACATTTTTATGGTTTTTTTATGATTTCACCATGAAAATTGACTAGTCGCAAATTTTTACAATGATTTTCGTAATGAGCGCGTCAAAATACATTATTATGCATTTTATAGAAAACTGCTATTTTGCATGAAAGAGAATGCAATCAAAGGGATATTTGGGTACCAAATTTGAAGGTTATTGGGTAGAAATTATTCCTTGAGTACTTTTTAAAAGGTGAATATGCATTACTTTAATTCACAACAAGTTTATAACAAGTACTTCTTTTTTTTTAAATCGAGCTTTTTTCGTTTAAAATCCCATGTTCATTCTAAAACATCCCAGCTGCACAGGTTGACGATAAAAAATACGCTATTTATTTTTTGGCAAAAAAATTCTTTTTTGGTTGAAAATTCAATTTTTGTGTTCAAAATTCGTCCTTTCAGGGTAAAAGTTAAATAGTTCCATAGATAATTGACTTATTTTCTAAATGTCGTATTTTGATGCTAAACGGTCAAAATAAAATCTTTTTTGATTAATAAATTTAGCAATTTTTCGAACATTTTTTTTTTTCGTCGTAAAAATTCATCTGTTTCACTAAAATTGCATGTTTTTTAGATAAAAATGCAACAGTGTGGTATAAATTTCAAGATTTTTTTAACAGTGTTTTTTTTCTTTGTTAAAAAGTCAAATATTTTGTTGAAAATTTATATTTTTTGGTAGAAAATACACAATTTCTTTCTAATTTAAAACTTATATTTTTATGCCGAAAAGTCAAACTGAAATCTTTTTTCGATGCAAATTCAACTATTTTCTTTATTTGTCTTTCTGCTCGAAAAATTCATTTAATTTAGTAGAAATTACACCTTTCTTGGATAAAATGTAACAGTTTGTATAAAAATTCAACCATTTTTTCAAACAAGTTTTCCTGTTTTAATAAAACTTCAACTGTTTCGTTGAAACATCGTACGTTTGGGTTAAAAATTAAAGTACAATTTTCGCAGAAGATTTACTTTTTCTTGTTAAAAGCATATATTTTTATGTTAAAGTGTCTTAATAAAGTCTTTTTTGACAAAAAATTAAATAGATTTAAAATTTTAATTTTTGATTTAAAAATTCATCTCTTTTAGTACAAATTTCCTCTTTCTTGAAAAAAGTGCTACTCTTTGCTTGAAAGTTAATCTTCTCTCTGTGTGAGGATTTAACTTTTATTTTTAAATTTTTCTTGACCTCCTTTGTCAAGAAATTATTTTTTTGTGCAACATTCATATTTTAGTAGAAAATTAATTCCTTTGGTTGACGGTTTAACTATTTTGCTAAAAATGAATTTTTTGTTGAACATTAAATTTTTTACGAAAAAATTACATAAGAATATTATTTATAAAAGATAAAATAACATTATGTACAAATTTGATGACAAACGTTTTGTCTAAACATTTAATGTACGTAGACATTATTGTTTGGTTCAATGATTTTAATATAAATTTCAAATATATATTTGTTTTAAAAATAAAAATTATAGTTAGACTATATATAAGCGAAGTTTATTTTTTTTTGGCACATTAATTTTTTCGTTCAAAACTCATTCGCTTAGTTAAAAATTTAAATATTCAATTAGAAACAACTATTTGTTCATAAACTTATTTCTGTAACTAAAAATTACATTATTCTATTTTGTTTGAAAATTTGCCTTGATTTAATAGAAAAATAACCTTCTCGTTAGAAAATTCCATTAGACAAAATTATTCTTTTTTGTTTCAAATTAATGTTTTTGTTAAAAATTCCATTAAAAGTTAAAACATTTTATTGCATATTCATAAATTTTGTTAAATTTTATTCTCCATTGGTAGAAATTTAATCTTTTTTGTTCAAATTTCATTTCTTGGGTTCAATATAATTTTTTTTTCTATTAAAAATTAATTTTTTAAGTAAAAATTCAACTATTACATGTTTTGTTAATTTTAATTTATTTTCCAATTTTTATTTGATAAACAACATTTTTACATAAAATCATTGTAAGCATCTCTGAGCAAAAATAAAACTTTTCCATTTTGACGTTTTTTAGTAGGATAACACGTTTGCAAATATTCAATGTTGCAACTAAAGTTTTTTTAGAAACAAAAGTGCTATATTTTCATATTTCTATCGGATTATATAAAAACTTCTCTCCTTAAAATGTTATTAACAAATTGCGATATTTAGAAGGAAATCTTCTAGACTTTTTATTTGTTAAAAAATTACAAGTTAAGTTCTGATTCATGCTAAGGTTGTGTATGTTTATAAACATTTTATAACATATTTGTAATTAGATAACAGAAACTTAAATAATATAAAGCTCACTAAAATCACCTAAGCGAGATTTGGCTGGACTTCTTCCTATTTTTTTATTATATCTACTGAGCTTGATAATAATTTATTCCACATTCATAAGTTTTAGCCCAATAGGTTGTGAGGTGAACATTTTTTAAATACCGCTTATCATTGCCTCAGCACAGTTTTTAATATCTTGACAAATTTTTGGCTTGTAAGGCAACAAAAATTTATGAAAAATATATTGTTTATAAAGCTCTGAATAAATAACTGCTGGCCGCCCGATCAAATATAACGAGAATAAAAAATTTTATTTTTCGCTAGAGATAAATAAAGTTTAAAAAAAAATTTAATTTAGGAACGAGGACAATAAGTGTCAATCTGAGTGCTAAAGGAAATATATTTAATTGTAAGCATTTTTGATCTCTGAATCAAAATTGGCAAAATTTACTTAATTACCATTGAAATTTTTCAGACTCGATTAGCGAAAGGTGAACCTCTAAATATAAGCAAAAAAATAATTAATTCGAGTAGTCTAAATATTTTCTAATTTCATGGTGAGAAATTAATTGCTTGATAAAAAGAAAATTGTCCGAAACCGTAAACAATAATTTTAGAAAATTTATAAACATCGAAAAATTAAAAAACAAGTTTAAGTGCTCTAGGAAATGAGGTGATATTTTTAACTTTATTCAAAAACTAAGAAGGCCATGTTGAGAAAACGTTAATATGACCAAGTTTCTTTTCATTTTCGAAATATTGCCTTCTGATTATTTAAACAAATTCACGAAAAATATAAATTTTTTATAATATTCAAACTATAATGGATCAATATGTGGTAAATATAGATCAATGTATAAATTAATTTTGCATATTGAGAAAAGCGTGAAAAATATAAAAGTTTAATGACATAGTGCGATAATGCTACACTTTAAACTCTATTGAAATAATAATTAGGTAATATTTTCAAATTATAAACATTACATAGCATATCTCATTTAAGATAAGTATATGCGCATTTTTTACACTCTTTAAATTGCATTGAATTATGTACTTGAGATTAATTATAGATATTTACGTTCTTCACGAGATACTTTTTAAAAGAGTTCTGTTTTCGATTTTTAAACATTTTTTTCGGGTGTAGGTACACTTTTCTTATCTTTCATAGAAAATTGTAATTATTTAGCAAACTTTGTAAGCATGATTTGATTGGATGAATCGCCCAATTGAACATGTAAAATCGAATGATTGTAGAAGGTTATTTTAATTTATAGCTTTTTTATTAACGTAAAAGGTACTTGCAGGCCTCTATAGATCAAAATTGGTAAAATTGAACTAATTAAAAGCACAGTTTTACATATTTTATCAATGAAAAGTGAGCCACGAAAGATAAGTAGAAAATACTAATTTGATTGTTTAAGATATTTCTTAATTCAATAGTGGAAATCACACTAATTGTTTGATACAAATAAATAAAATGTAGAATTTCAAATAATAAAATATAAAAAGGTTATGAAAGTGGAATGCGTGAAAAATTATAAATTGTAATAAAATAACGCGCCGGTTTAACATTTATAATTCTATCTAAAACAATTGTTATTGTTGACAAGGCTTGTCTTTTAACAACCATTCGCAAAATTTAAGAAATTTAAATTAGATTAGAATCCAAATTAAATATGTTAATTGAACGTTCAATCACCAAATTCATGCAAGTTCTGTAAAAAAAATAATCCAAAGACCAAATTGGGAACAAAACGAACAAACAAAAAATCCTCCAATTGTAATCGTAAAATTTTTTTTTTAATCAAAAATTTCAGACAAACATACAAAAGAGAAAAGGAAAATGAGAAGGCAACCAACCATATTTTTCTTTTCTTTTTCTTTCTTTCGTTTTTGTTATTTTTATTACTAGCAAATAAAAATTAAAGAACATTGAAAATAAAATTATATTACCCATATCAAGACAAGTAAAATATAAACAATAGCGCCAAAGAACAGGTGTTCTCTCTTTGATACCTTAGAATCGAATGAGGGTCAGTAGGTCAATCTGTTGTTAATACACTAGAAATATCTGTCATAAGTAAGTCCGAAATATAGAAAGTAAAAGAAAAACAAGATTTATGGAACCTCACCATTAAATTTAATTAATCATATTAGCATAACTTTTGTTTAATTTATCCAAATTGATTTTTAAATTAATAGATAAGTTTTTTGTTTTGTTTTTTAATATAAAGCATTTCCATGAATTCTCTCTTTCTCTCATTACTTTCACTAAGAAAAAATTTAACATTATCCCATTCAAACTCATGGTCAACATGGTATACGGAAAATAGTATGAAATTTTAACTTTTTTAACATAGTTTTACTATTTTTAGAAACTGCACAAAAAATGGATTAACAAAATATTTAAGTGAACTATATTCCTTTAACTCTTTCTGATTATCTGCGGGAAAATATAACTCTGTTTGTATTGATTTGTTGACTTCTAATTGCAATATTTTTGTTAATTAAATTTTGTGGGTAATGATTCAGAAAATTTGGTTGTTGAATTCTTGTTTTTTACACGATAATGCATCAACCATTTTTATATACCAATACATTTATATGACAGCTTTAGCCAAAGAGTATGTTTCTTTTTTCAGAGGCATTTCTTCTTGCGGATTAAGAACAAAATTTGCTATTAATTAAAAAAAAAAGAACCTTGTAAGTTGAGAAAGGCAAAAAAATCTATTTGATTCATAAAACTTATTGATAAACGTAATAATAATTATTACTATATATTGTGAAACTACAATTTTTTGGATAAAAATAGTATTCATTAGATGGCGAGAGGAGATTCTGCAAAAAAAGGGAGTTCTGAAATTGAAATGTAAATTTTTTAAAATTAATCTTGCGAGGAAAGGAGATAATTCACAGAAAAAATTTTCTATTTACGGAAGGGCAAAATAAGTTGCCTCAATCCTAAAGCTTTTTATAATAATTTATTACAGCGACAATTGCTGTCGTTTTGTTCTGGGTTGTGGTTAATTGTTATGTTTACATAATTTACGACTAAATCAGGATATATAAATGCATTTAAATACCAAACATGCAGCAGACGCTAGTTTTATTCATTAATTTGAGAATGACAATTTTTCCGACCAATGTCAAAAGACACGGAAGTGACAATGTCAATTAGGTCGTATTTTCCAATGCCACGTTTATGTAAATAACCCGAAACCGCAAAGTCACTTAATTAGTTCAATATAGTTCAGTTAATTAATCGGAACAAAAAAATGTCTATTCATCAAAAGTGAATTTACGAATTCTGATTGTCTTTGAGAAAATTTCCATCAAAAGAGCAACGAAAACTGTACTCTATAACAAGCATATTCCTTCTACTTTTTCCAATGCAATCTAAAATGTACAATGTATTTATTTATTTCCAAAATAAGAGCTGTGAGATGGGTCAATAATGCGTCATCGGTGCCTTTAGGAAATATAGGAACGTCTGTAAAACATTATTATTACTATTATTACACCATTAAGCCGTTTCCCTTTCGGGGTAGGCGTGACTCACTCGGTAGGGAGGGGAGT
>JAAAKG020066128.1:0-41519 GCA_010014905.2 Druon quercuslanigerum
CTGCTCGACGGTGTGAGGGGAAGCCGCGTAGTGGGGGAACGGTACCCAGGTAGCTAGTGCGGAATTGTCCATCGCCCGTCAAATGATCGGGGGAGTTTGTGTTCAAGATTTCGTGCAGCCCAGTGCCACTTAATAAGAGGCCTGTAGGATAAAAGTTGGATGAGAGTTGACTGGTTGCCACCAGGCGAAATCGCGGCGCTGACTACCTTTAGGGCCGACCTGCTATCAAATACATGGCAAAAGTGTAAATATTTGTTATTTCTTTAAATTGAATGATTTTTTCAAAAAAAAGGTATCTGGAAAAAATGAAGGTATTTGATTTTTGCATATAATAATGCAATATGAATAATGAAAACATTGAAATATATTGCTTTTCGGTGTGATTGAAGGCATGAAAGCGACGAGAAAAATTTGGCAAACTTAATAAATGTATCAGAAAAATATGAAAAACACCATAATAATAATTTAAAAAATATTATATAATGGCTTTAGAAGCATACTCTGCAAACATTAAAACATTGAATAAAAAAATCTAACAATATTTATATTTTGTATAAAATTATGAAAGTAATATTTTCACTTGAACCTAAATATATTATTTATGATATGAAATGTACTCAAATGTAAATTGCAATTCTAAAAATCATCCAAATAATTTATTTGTACTAATTTTAAGAATCTAGGAAGTATGAATAAAAATACATATTCTGGAGTTGAAAGTGTTAGATTTGGTAAGATAACGATCTCGGATTTCTATTCGTTTTAAAAAAAATTAAGATAATATTTTAAGAGTTGTGATTTTATGATAAAATTGAGATTAAAATGTCGCAAATTCAGCTATAAAATTTGTATTAAAATGATGGATCTTTAAGGAAATATTACTTACTGTACTAAAATAATTTCCAGTAATAGAAGAAATTCTTGATCAAAACTTTCCCTATCATTATAAAATAAATTTAAAAAAAAATAAGAATTTGATAAATTCTTAAAAAAAGAAACTCTGTGATATCTTATTATTTTATATTTTGTTGAAAACAGATTTTTGAACTAATAAATAATATATGCGATATGCGTTTTTACATTAATGTTAAAATGGATATGATTTTCCAGAAATAAAATATTATTTTACGTAATGTTTCCTAAAAGTTTCATTATTTAAAAAAATTAAATAGTGAATTTGAACATTAAATCTGTACACTATAAAATCGCAAATTAATAGTCTTTATTACCCGTATCTTAACTTTTTTTAAATTATCAAAAATGTAGAGTCATAAATTAAATTTGTAGGATATTTATAAATTAAAGTTTTAAATTAAATTATAAATATATAAATTTATATTTGATTGAAGAAAAAAAATTTCGAACTAATAAATAATTAATGCGACAGGTTTAATATTATCCATTTTTTACATTCCTGTAAAAATGAAGATTAATTCGCACAAATAAAATATTATTCTACGTAATGTTTCCTAATAGTTTCATCATTTAAAAGAATTAAGGGGTGAATTTGAATTTTAAATCTGTATACCATAAAATTGAAAATTAGTGGTATATTTATTACCCGTATCTTAACATGTTTTTTTAAATGATCTAAAATTTAGAGTGATACATTAAATTTTAAAAAGAATGCTCCCCATATGAAAAGTAGGGGAGAGGGCTGGGTTGTGAACCGGGCTGAGTAGTGAACCATCAGCACTTTTTTCCCCCTAATTGACCGATGTCGTCATCTGTCTGTGTAAGCTTGTATTTTATCATGAGCCAGTTTTTGTGCTAACACAGAAGCATACAGTCAGATTGATTGTGACAGCTGCAGACGTGGTATTGACAATTGATCGCGAAAAGTTTTCGGATTGCTTGTAAAGTGCTATCCAAGTGCCTGACTTTGTGCCGAAACAGTAAGTGTTATGCATATTTGTTGAGTGTTTTGATTCTATTTTTCGATCCAATATTGGTTTATGTCGTATTGAGATCGTGAGAATTTTGTTTTTGACGTTTCTAAAATTACGTCATGGCTGGGTTGTGAACCATCTCGGTGGCTGGGTAATGAACCACCCGTATTTCATGCTAGAGTTTTATCAGAACTGTCAAATATCATTCGATACATGACAACAAAGTGTTTTTGTGTAATATCACTCTATTTGTGTTACGTTCATCTTTATTTATTTTGATTTTTAGCCATGTCAACCTTACAAACAACCTCCACAACACCAAAAAAGGCTGCCGTATCCAAAGAAATGAACTTTAATGCGTTGTTGGATGCCATTAAAGACAATTTGTTGAAGAAAAAAGCAATACGAGCGATTTTTGCACCATTTGTTTGCGGTTTCTGCCAAAAGAGCTGACTCCTAACGACTCTATCAAATGCAACTCATGTGCTCGGCCTATCCACTTGAAGTGCGCCAAAGTGACGCGTTCGTATTTCACGTGCAAACATTGCGATACCGATGTGGATGATGATGATGAATAAAATGGCGATAAAAAAATTTCATTCATTCCGATTGTTAATCCAAAGTAGAGTCATTGCTCTATTACTTCCTTAACTTGTACTTTACTTGTTTTTCTTCTTAAAGTGTTGTAAATAAATGCATTTTTCGTTTTCCATACAATTTTGAGTGTTTCACTTCGATTTTTCCGATTTTCATGAGGATTTGACCGGTAATTCACAACCCAGCCACTTTTTTACAACAGCCAAAAATCACGTCCTTCGAAAATTAGCCGTCGAAATTCACCGAACGATCGAAACTCAAATCTGTCCAAAAACATATTCAGCCTTCGAAAAGTTATCTTGCATTCTTTGATATCTTCATTCTATAAAAAGTTACAGATCAAAAATAAAACCCGGTTCACAACCCAGCCCTCTCCCCTACGTTAAAAAAAAATTATTTCTTAAAGTACAGTTTGAATGAATGTTTATATACTAACATCAACAAAAAGTGAGAACTTTCAGAAAATTTAAGCTTAAAAATTAAAGTTTGTCGACATTACATTTTTTTACTTCTGAAAGGCGTTTTACATTAATTTTTCTGACTAAAGGTATATTTATTTAAAAGCAAAGAAATATTTTAGCATATGCAATAAAGAAAATAAATAAATGCACAAACACATACAATAAATATGATAAATATACATACCGTTCCCAAAACAGTTCCGTCAGAACCTGTAATTATCCCTTCGCGGATAATGTCATTTTCTGCAAAATGTTTTGCACACACCGCTTGACCTTCTTTCACAGTAATATCGTCTCTGAATATTGCTTCTTGAAATAGTTAAATAAGTTTTTTGTGTTTTGCACATAATAAAACCGGTATTTTTTCACCGGCGAACTTTGTTTCCGTTTGTAACGAGAATCGCACTTGAAAGCCATGCATTTAACCATTTTTTATTTCTAATCACACTGTTGCCATGCATTTGAAGGTTAGTCGGCCCTAAAGGTAAACAGCCCCACGCTTGCCCATCTTAAGTACTAATTTTCTCCGGTCAAAAGTCAGCTAGGACGTTAGTGTTTATACTTAACTAGGTTAGAAGAGTGGGTATGTTTGATTCCTCCTTGATTATCCATTTCAAAACTGTCACTTATAGATACAAAACTATCACATAAAAAAAGCGTTTCAGAATGAACTAATTTGCACACATGTTTACGTTGCAACACCCAAAAGTACCATGTACATAGGAATGAGATTCCTATGTCCATGAGAAGTACCGAATTTTTTGAACACGCGACATGTGTCATGGCAGCCGCATATGCATGCTGCTATCTTTTGCATTAAAATGAATACTTTTATATTATCGAAATATCGTTTTCTAGTCGTAAGAAAAAAATGCTTTTAGTGCATGAAAAGGAAAAATTCTGTTGTCATGCTTTGTCCTTTGTTCATGCTAAAAATATGGCAAAATATGTGACTACATATATATATATATATATTGTGTGTTTTCCATTTTTTGTGCCGAAGTCATTGTAAGTCGCTTGCAGTTAGGTTCGTTTAAAGAATAAAGGAAAATTATTTTAAAAGATTGGGTGGAAGAGGTTTTGAACTATATTCCTAAATGATAATGCATAGAACTATTATTTTTAAATGATATAATAGGAATATATTGACCTAGAATATACTCTGTGTGCTGGAAAAGAAAGAGTTATTGTGGAAGATAGAAGGAGTTTCACATTCACAAAGGTATAGAAAAAGATAGATATGAATTGACATATGAATGACGGAAATAAAAGGAGAAACTTATAAAAATGAGCTAATTTTATTTAGTCAGAGAAATATAGAAAAGTGTCG
Organism: Druon quercuslanigerum; assembly: GCA_010014905.2. Taxonomy (NCBI): domain Eukaryota; kingdom Metazoa; phylum Arthropoda; class Insecta; order Hymenoptera; family Cynipidae; genus Druon; species Druon quercuslanigerum. The sequence goes on from JAAAKG020066128.1 coordinate 4,278, forward strand.
TCAATAAACAATGAAAAGTTGAGATAGAAAACATTATGTAAAAAAGAAAATTCAGAAAGAATTATTGACGATATTACATTCTACATATATTAATATATTTTTAGAGATATGCAGGCAATAGGTGAGAATAGACGACAACAGAGAGAGCAGATAAAATATCTGCTTTTGTTGTCAGTATGCCCGGATACGTTTAAGCTAGATCCGATAATTTGCCAAAAGTGATTACACTTATGATAAGTGATTCTTTTTGCGATGTGTTCCAATTTCAGGGTTGCCGAGACTCGAGGAGTAAATTAAAAAAAAGTAAGTGCGATGAGTGACGTTAAGCCTTTAAAACATTTATTTGTATTTATTCAATTTATTAATTTAGAATGATAAATACCGTATGTGGACATGGTGTAGGCTAAAAAAGTTAAGAAATTGTAAAGTGTAGGCAGTAAGTGCATGACGTCAAAAGAGGGAATTTGAAAAAGACGTACTAAATTTATTTTAAAGGCTATAGAGTAATATTGACAGTGGTAAACAATGACATAAGAGTAACAGCTCAAGGAGGGGGAGGGGGTCGAATCAATTTGTTAGGATTTGTTATGAAAGGGGGGAGGGGACCCTTCACTCATGTACGTAATTTTTGGAAATTGGCCAAAACTTTCTCCTCTCTTGTTAAAAAGTCATACATTTTGGTTAAAAATTCGACTGTTTATCAGAAAATTGACATATTGTTTACAATTCTTATTTTGAGGTTGGAAAGTGAACTGGCATCTTCTTTTAGAAGATGCCAGGAGAAAAATTTAACTATTTTTTTGGATTTTTTTAAAATTTATATGTTTTAAAAGAAATTGCATCTTTCTTGAATAAAAATGCAATTTTTCGGTTACAATTTCAACCTTTTTTTTAAAGTTTGTCTTTTTGATTTTAAAATTCATCTTTTTTAGCAAAACTTGCTTCTTTCTTGGATAAAAATGCAACTATTTGGTAAAAAAATTCAACAATTTTGTTGAAGTCATACTTTATGTTTAAATTAAGTTATTGATCAATCAAACTTTTCGTTTGAATTTAATATTTTCTTGTTGAAAAGAGGACTAATATCTGTTCTGGAGGAAAATTAGCCATTTTTGGGATTTTTTTAAATTCAGCAATTTTAAGAGAAATTTTTTATTTTATTTTAAATTTTATGTATTTTATTTTTTTATTAGTAATAGTTTGCTGTTGTGTTGATGTAAAGGTAATTAATTAATTTACTCCAAAAAACGTTTGTCCAATATGTGCAAATAAGTAGGTCAGTAAAAATCATTAGTAACCAGCTGATTTTTTTACAGTTGTTTACTAAATATTTGTGTAATTAAATGGTCATATTGTCCTACAAATTAAGTGGTACGTTTTCTCAGCCCGGCGCTCGTAAGTTGTTAATTCCATGGTAACACTTTTTTTTATTAGTATCAAGCTGATTTTAATATTTTTCTTTAGTAAATAAAGTGTAAAACGCAATTCCACTACTGTCCTACACAAATCATGGTATTTTATTGGTAAAAAATAAATTATAAAAAAAGTGAAAGATATACTGCTAAGTGCACAACGTCGAATATGGTGTGTGTGTGTGTGTGTTTACGTCCTCGATTGCAATTAATTTTCCGCAATTAATGCCAAGCTAAAGAAAATATCTATCCTTCTAAAAGAAAAATTATAAATAAAAAAACAACCCATGACCCCACCACCCCCGACTCATTATTACCTGACCGCGGTTCACCAAGATGAAACATCGAGCGATGAATGTGAAGAAAACGAATTATATATATATATTATATATAATAGTTGCAACCAAGAGTTACAAACGAAAATATTTAATGTACAAATAGTGAAAACGTCGTAAAAACCTATGCAAAAAGAACAATTGCGAAAAATTCCCAAGTCTCTGATTTTTCTTTGACATTATTTTTTTATTTCCCTTAATCATAATATTAAAATACCGCAGCATTCTAATTTTGTAATATTTTTAACATAGAATCTTTTATAATCGGAATAAATGAGTATTTCCGATACAAATTTAAAATTTATTAATTTATTTAATACGAAAAAATGTATTTTCTATAAGAAAAGATGACTTTTTAACAAAATAATTAAATTTTCCACAAAATAAATAAATGTTGAATATAATAGTTGAGTTTGCAACCTCAAAAGATAAATTCCGTACAAAAAGTGTCATAATTTATATTTTAATCAAAAAATATGAAATTTATTTTAAAAAAGAATTTTAAAATCAAGGACGTATTTTGAACAATGAAAGATTTGTCACCCAATAAAGAAATAAAAGTTTATCTAAATTGTTGAAGTTTCAGGCTAAAACACGAGCTTTCTCTACAAAAATTGATTTTTTAAACCAAAATATGATTTTTCAGTACAAAAATTAATTTTTCCCCAAACTGATGACATGACATTTTAAATCAAGACAATTATTTCTTTTGACTAAAAAAGGACTAAGTAATAGAATTATCAATTAAAAAAGATTGAAATTTCTGTGAAAAAATATTTCAGTTGTTTTTACACGATCAAAATACGAAGTTTTAAACAAGAAATAATGTTTACAAAAAAATTGAATTTTCAATCCAAAAACACGAATTTTTAAGAAAAAATGACTTTTTAACTAAATTTTTGAATTTTCTACTAAATAGTTGCATTTATATCCAAAAAAGATGACATTTCGTTTAAAACAGATACATTATTATTAAAACGAAATATATGTATTTGAATTTTCATCCAAAATAGATTCCCGTTGACTTTTCAAAAAAAAAAATGAATTTTTTAAGAAAAAAACCAATTTTAAGAAAAAAAAACGAATTTTGTATTCAAAAAGACATTTTTTTAAACAAAAAGGTTGAAAATATAACAAAATATGTAGCTGAATTCTCTATAAATAGTGGCATTTTTAATTTGATCGAAGAAAGATGAAATTTGTACTTAAACAGATAAATTCTTCTGTCTTATTCAGAAATAGTCCAGGAGCCGTAACACTTTATTGTTGATGATTGGTAACAAGCTGAAACTTTGTGATTGGCTTCGTCTTGGCAAGACGCCCAATGTATTAATTTACGAAAACTCTCGATAGTGGCATGTAAAGTCGTGCGTGGACGTAAAAAACGTCGAGCGGGCGATAGTAAATTTTTTTATTAGTAACAGTTTGCTGTTGCATTGATGTGAAGGTAATTAATTAATGAACCCGAAAAACGTTTGTCCTACAAAACGGATGGCATGACCGAAGCGTCCCCTACCCTCAACATTTGCAAAAAACTAGGTCAGTACAAATCATTAGTAACCAGCTGATTTTTTCAGTTTCAGAAATTTTTTTATACCAAACATGTGCTATTATAATAATTTTATAAACTGTTATAAATAATCACTTTTGATTTCAGTGCAAATTATTTTTTCCATTCCTGATAATATGATTGCGTGATAATAGTCTCTATGGCAAACATAACTTTTTATGTTTTTCGATCGGACAGCAGATTTGATGTAACATTAATATATACAGTTAAGTTCGTATATTAATTACCGTTAAATTCATATCACTTGAACTTTTTCTTTAATTTAAATAATAAAAAGCCTGAAATTTCGCGTTAAGATTTTGATTAAAATAATCTGTTAATTCTTTCTAAACAGTTGAAGATAAGACCAATGAAACTCGACTAAAAAATGAAAATAAAAATTGGAAGGGGAGCTCCTTTAATGCTGAAAATAAAAGAAGCTTTAGGTCGCGCGTTATTATACAATAGAGAGTAATAAAATTGTTTATTGTTAGTGCGATACCTGGCTGAAGTTAAAGCTTACTAGACGCTGCTAGATGAACTCTTCGATGAACCCTAGACCAAGCGACTGCCATAAAATTTCCCTAGACGTTCGCTAGACGAGCTGAGTTTAGAAAGTATCTAGAAGTCATCTAGATTTCCCGTAGGGCTATATAGGATCTATATAAGACTCTCCCTAATAATGTATCTAATGGTACGTAACTAATGGTACCTAAGGGTACGTAACTAATAGTACTTAATGGTGCGTATGCCTCTATGTGCTCCTGGAGGACCAACAAATTTCTGCGCAGCGGTAGGTGCCATAGAATAGTACTGCGCATCTGGATAGGGTGCCATACAGGAACATAAACAATATCCTATATAGGATCCTATACAGGAACCTATATAGGATCCTTCGTATGATGTCATTTCCTATAGGTGGAACTTATAGGTGAAAAATATAGGATCCTATGTAGGTTCCTATATAGGAACCTATTTAGAAATTTTCAGTAGGGACACACTTTTTGGGAATCCCCACGTCTACACCCTGCATATATATACCCTAAATAAGACTAGAACTACTTAAGTTATTTTGCTTGCATAACTCAAATTTTCTGTTTTGCTTTTCCTACAAATATATTACAAATTAAAATATCTTTAACAGGAAATGGAAACCATGAAAGAGGCTCAACTAACATACTTCCAAGGCAAAAAGGAAAAAAGAATGCCGAATGATTTTCAAGCTTCTACTGAATATATAGATTCAATCAGGAAAAGCTCTGAAAACGTATTTGCTCGTACAGAAGCACTGGCTAATAAAAACACTAGCTTTAAAGTAATGAGAACACGTTTTCAGTAATGGAATCGACCTTCGTTTATAGACGTTCGAGTTTTCTTCGCTGTCTAATACGCTTCAAGATAAAATTATATTTTATGTGACTAATGTTGATCAGGAAAAGGGAAACAATGTTCAACTTTTTAGACAGCGAAGGCGAAATTGCAAACTGTATATTTTAATTCTTTGTTCATAATACATCGGGAATCATGTTACCTCGTGATATTAAGTATTTAAAAACTAAATCTTTAGAGATTATTTATAGAAGAAAGTAGACTATTAATTTATTACGTGTATTAAGTACTGTTAATGTTTTAGCTATTATTTTGTTATTTTTTGGGATATAGTTTCTACAAGATGAAGAAATGTAATCTTCAAGTTGTTTTTTAAATTGCCAGATGACACTATTTTGAAGAAGTTGATACATTTTAGAAACGTCTAAAAAAATATAATCTTTACGAATTTTGAGATTTATTATGCTTCAAATCAGGTTCGTCATCATTTTGAAGATTAAAATTTTCTCTACACATTACATCGTAGTAGTATTGTGTTTACACTTGGACCAACTCAGCGTATCTCTGTTGTACTTGTATGGCGATAGCGATTACTTTCTATCGAAAATTTGTATAGTGAAGTAGAAAAATAAATCATGAGTAGTTATTCCTACATAATAAGAAAAAAACTTATAAGAATGTCAATTTCTGATATATTTATTTTATGTATAAAACAAAAATTATTATACATTTCTTTCCCATCTTTGTCTTTTTGACAAATTAATACTTGAGGGACACTATCAAAATAAATGCAATGAAATACAAAGCATGGCACAAGGCTTCTTTAAAAAAAACTAATTTGTTCTGCAATCAAACGTAATATACTTTTACGATTTAGTCAGTAAAAATTCTATATAGATCATGCAAGACATTTAAGGAGGTCATTTAGAATGTTGAACCCAGTAACACTTTGGTTATGAGGAACATAAATTATACAGGGTGTCCCAGCAGGTCCGGTGCGTATTTTGGGTACTACAGGGTAATGACATTGCATGTAGGGAACAGTTAGTTCCAAATGTGCGTGCAACCCTGAAGAGCAATATCTCCCATAGCGGTTTAATTGTTGTAAATCCCTTCAAGCCTTTTGAATTCTCCAGAATTCGCCCGACTTCCTAGACTACGAGTAATATTTTAAATTCCCTTAAAGATTTTTAGGAGTTCTGTTGAAATACTTAGGATGTAACTTGGTTTATTTTTAATTTTCTGAATTCTTCTCAAAACATGAAATTTTTTCAACTATTTCGAAATTTAGCAACTTTGGTTGGTGGATGAACAGCTACTGGATTATTATGCACATTTTTTTCTTTAATTGTGCATAATTCTGTAAAAGTATTTGAGTTCAATTAAAATTTTTCGAATCTTTCAACACTCTTTTTTAATTCTTTTAAAATCATTAGAATTCAGGTTGAATTATTGTAGATTACTTTAAGTCTTTTGAATTCTGCAGAATTCTCTCGATTTCTTAGACTTCACTTGTAATCTTTTGAATTCTTTTAAATATATTTGAATTCTCTTGAATAATTTAGAATAGTATAAATTGATTTCTTTTTAATTTTCTAAATTCTTCCAAAAACATGAACTTTTTTCAACCATTTTGAAATTTAGTAACTTTCGTTGGCGGATGAACAGCTACTGGATTAGGATGCACTCGTTTTTATATAATTCTGCAGAATTCTTAATAAATCGTCAATTCACTTGAAGTCATTTGAATTCTTTTAAAGTTTTTTTTTATTTTTCTTCAAATCTTTAGGATACATGTTCAATTATTTTAAAATCCTCTAAGTGTTTTTAATTCTGTAGAATTCTCTCGCTATGCTGGCGGTTTTTTTTCAAATGTATGACAGTTCAAGAATGTGACTACTTGAATTTTGTATGTGTTTGTAAAATGCTTCAGTTAATCTAAAGAAATAAAATAGATCAAGAGTGAGTAAAGTTTATAATCTATTTATTTATTTACATCTTCTAAAGGAAAAGTGTTGTTTTAAAATTTGGCTATCTGTCAAGGTAAATTAATGTATTTTTACACTGGAATTGTTTGACACTTTCTGTTCATTAACCTTGAAATTTTTCAAACCCTTAGGATCCAGAAATTTTGAATACGAAAAGTGTACAATTTTACATATTAATAAAAGGAATTTCACAAAATGACTGCATATTATTAACTCGAATTTTCTTATTTAAACAATTTAATTTAAGGTTCGAGACAAATTAGCTAGTTAAGTTTCTTTCTTTTTTCTCAAGCACTTACTTAAATTTTCAGTCAAAAAAATTATCCCATGAGTGTATTTTTTTGACATTTTCTTTAATATGTAAATATCTAAAAGAATGAGTTTAGTTCATAATAGTTTCTATTCAAAAGAAATTCAAACTAATTTTAACACTTCCAAATGTTTTTTTCTGTAAAAAAGATATTGATGTCGTTATTTTTTGTTTTTTATCTACATGAAAAATAAGATGTTTTTAATCTATCAGATAGATTAGCTTCTTTTATGTTCGCTGAAATAAAATTTCGGAATTCCTTTTTGTATTCGTGTCAACGTTTATTTTAGTTTCCTTTCATTTAAATTGTTTTGTTGTTCTCGTTCGTGTTCTTTTCTGTTTATTTGCTGTTCCTTTACAATTTCGCCTTTGCATTCGTGTATTACTTCCTAATGGCCACTTACACCAACTAGGAGTATGCCAAAATGCACCTTATTTACGGTGAGTGTCTGAGTAATGGAGCAGAAGCAGTTCGAGTGTATACTCCACGGTACCCCAATCGCGAAAATCACCCAAATCCGCGAGTCTTTATCCATTTGCATCGGCGATTGATGGAAACTGATAAGTTGGTTCCTCAACGTTGTGGGGAACATGGTCTACCTGCAGAACAAGGCAGACAGGTACTTCGGTATGAAGATGCTGTCCTGGACTACGTCTACCAAAACCCTACGACATCCACACGCAAAACTTCTCGGAAATTGTACATTCCTCGCTCCACGGTTCGCAGAATCATCAAGGCGGAGAAACTTCTTCCGTACCACTACATGAAGGTCCAGAAATTACAACCTGGTGGGTAGAATATTTAAAAGATATCTTATTTGCTGAGACATTTTTAATCCATTGTCTAATAAAAAATTCCTTTCAATTCCCTATTTGCTTCCCGAGGTGTTAGACGTAAGTACTCTACTCATGTTGTAAATTTTTCTTTTTACGTTTTTCGTATGCCAACTTAAAAATATTTTTCCTACGCTCAAACGATTTAACTTCTTTTAGCATTTTCTGCCCGTCTTACTCTACATATTCCAAACTGTGTCTCTTATAAAACTTTTTTACATTGCAGGGAGAAATTTATGCAACTGTCTTGCAAGAAGTATTGCCACAATTACTGGAAGATATTCCACTGATCATAAGGCAGAATATCATCTTTTAGCACGACAGCGCTCCTGCACGTCGCACTCGCCCCGTCATGGGTTTTCTGACGGAGCAGTATCCTGGATGGATAGGAAATAATAACCACCACAATCTAGTTCAGTAGCCTCCAAGGTATACCATTTTTCAACATTAACGTAACACATACTCAACCTGCCCATACACCTAAATTGCATTCCTGTAAAATAATAAATAGAATAAAAGAGCTTTTTCCCCATTCAATTTTTAAAAAAACCTGACACCCATGGATTTTTTCTTCTGGGGTTACATTAAAGATATGATGGGGGTTAAATCAAAATCTCTTGCGCAGAGCTCACCTCTGCATCGCCTACAGTGGAGGACAATTCGAGCAGAAGAGTACTTAAGTGGCCCACATGACCTCATTTTTTAATAACCCCAAAGCCACAAAAACAGAAGCCTATACAAGTCTATTCACAAATCTGTGTGTTCTAATGTATTCACTGCTTCAAAGAAAGCTTTGAACAATTTTTCTGTTACAATAATTAGATCAGAGACGTTAGACTGTGATATTAGACTATGATAAGACAAAAAGTATAAGGCTGGAATTTTAATTATAACAAAAAAGGAAGCATTATTACGTTAAATTACCTTTTATATTAAATTATATTTTGAAATTTTCAATGAATTTCTTTTTTATAAAACCTAATCATATATTATTTAAAAATTTAATTTACTAAACTGGTTTTTATCAATTATTATTAACAATTAAGGTGTTACTAATTTGTACTGGTTTGAGGATAAGCCACTGAATATCCTCTAAGAAGGCGGATATTGTCAATCCCTTTCAATCTGTTTATAACTGAAATTATTTAAAAATTGCATTCAATAAAATAGTTTTTATGAGTTGTTCTTGGTAAAGGCGTCGTCAAAATCTCTTCTTCGGCGGTATATTCGCAATTATAACTGCACCCCAAAAAAAATTATTTTTTACTTTTTGATACCTGCGTACACTTGTCAGACACGATTAAATGACAAATGGCAATGACTAGTCAAGTAATTGGGACTGGATCGGTCCTCATGGGGGTGACCACCAGCAATTTTCATATTCTAAATTAAGAGATTCAAGGAATCAAAGTGAATTCATTTGCTTTATGAGAATTCAGATAATTTAAAATAATTCAAGTTGTATTCAAACGATTTCAAATAATTTAAGGAATTGAATAGTTTTATAAGAGTGCAAAAAATTTGGAAGAGTTCATGCTTGCTCTAAAAGAATTTAAATGAGTTTAATTGAATTGAAGATATATTAGGAATTATGCAGAATTGAGAAAAAATGAGTGCATCCTAATTCAGTAGTAGTATTTGGAAATAGTTAAAAAGAATTTGTTTTCGGAAGAATTCAGAAAATTAAAAATAAATCAATTTATATTCTGAATTATTCCAGAGAATTCAAAGATCTTTAAAAGAATTTAAAAAATTATGGTTGAGTTCTAAGAAACCGATAGCATTCTGCAGAATTAAAAAGGCTAAAAAATTTAAAATAATTTAACGTGTATTCTAAATATTTCACGAAAATTCAAAAACTTTAAAACAATACAATTGATTCCAAGTCAACTCAAATATTCGTACAGACCTGTACAGAATTAAATAAAAACGTATGCATTCTAATTCAGTAGCTGTTCATCCGTCAAACAAAAGTTACTAAATTTGGAAATAGTTGAAAAAAGTTCATGTTTTCGGAAGAATTCAGAAAATTAAAAATAAATCAATTTATACATATTCTAAAATACGCAAGAGAATTTAAAGATCTTTACAAGAATTCAAGAGATTACACGTAAAGTCTAAGAAATCTAGAGAATTCTGCAGAATTCAAAAGACTTAAAGGAATCTACAATAATTCAACCTTAATTGTAATGATTTTAAGAGAATTAAAAAAAAGTGTTAAAAGATTCAAAACATTTGAATTGAATTCAAATACTTCTACAGAATTATGCACAATTAAAGAAAAAAGTGTTCATTATAATCCAGTAGCTGTTCATCCGCCAACCAAAGTTGCTAAATTTCGAAATAGTTGAAAAAATTTCATGTTTTTGGAAGAATTCAGAAAATTAAAAATAAATGAATTTATACGTATTCTAGATTATTCAAGAGAATTCAAAGATCTTAAAAAAAATTCAAAAGGCTTGGAGAGATTTACAACAATAAACGTGAATTCTCAAAAGGAATTCTAGAAGGTTTTTAAAGGTTTCAACTGAATTCAAAGCCTTCTACAGAATTCTTCGGAATTCAAAAAACGTGTAATTCCTTATTCACGATTAGTTAACCCGCTGACAAAAGGTGAGGACATTGGAAATCGTTGAAAAAAATTCCTTGCTTTCAGAAGAATTCAGAAAAATAAAAATAAATCAAGTTATGTCCTGAATATTTCATGTGAATTCTTTGAAACCTTTAAAAGTGCAGAATTCAAAAGACTTGAAGGAATTTACAATTCGACCTGAATTCTACAGATTCAAGGGAAATCCAAAAGTTTTAAAAGATTTCAATTGAATTCAAAAAATTCTACAGAATTCATCAGAATAAAAAAACGTGTAAATCCTCATTCACGAGTAGTTAAACCGTTGACCAAAGGTGATGACTTTGTAAATAGTTGAAGTGAATTTCATGCTTTTAGAAGAATTCAGAGAACTCAATTCATTTGATTGAATTTTACATGAACCAGGGTTAATAGTTTTGACGTTGATTGATTATTTGCAATAATATTCGAATTGTCTGGCCTTTGTTTAATCTCGAACATGTTTAAATGTAAAAATTAATTTTTCACACTTGTAAATAACTGTTCACCTACATGCAATTCCAATGCCCTGCAGTACCCAAAATACGCATCAGATCCAAAAATGTCTTGGGACTTTTCAAATTGAATTTTTTTTTCTATCTGCCATTTCAAGGAACGACAATTCTCCTGAGACACCCTGTATATCGTCATCCTAAAGTTATACTACGCCACGTTCACTTTAACAAAATTTGGAAACATTATTATTTTAGACACAGTAAGCATTAAAATTTGTTTCTAAGAACATTTTTCTCTGGAATTAACTCGCTAAGTTGTTGCAATTAATAATTAAAATTGTGACGTTAATTCAAAGTTAGAATTATATTACGCTATGTCTTTTTTTGCATGATTATAAGTGAAAAAATACAAACTTCGAAGCACACATTTTATATGGATAACCTAACTTCAATTTTAGACATAATTTGAATAAGCTGTGTCAGTTCCTACGCGAAGTCTTGAAGAATTTGCAAGTTTTATTGGACGAGCTGGAATAGAGATTGGCGTTCAACAATCCCAGACCGCGGCCAATTTGTGGCCATATTTATTCTTGCGTATTCTCACGTGGCTTTAGACACTTCGATTTAAAAAACATGTTTAATCTTAAAACATAGCATCAGAAAATTGCTCAACAGCCAATAATTTAGGAATAACTAATGTAATTCAAGATATGCAATACAATAGAATAATGTGAACTATCATTCTGTTGAACTTTTTACTTAAAATTCTCATTTTAAATAGTTCAATTAAAAATATTGTCTGAACGTAGCAAACTTAATCACGCATTATTCTTTATCCATAAAATTATTTTGACATTTAACAACATTTGAATAGAATATAATGTGATTAAACTTTGAACTTCATTTCGTCAGTTTGACAGTTGAGGGACATGGCGTATTATAACTTTAGGCCGACGATATACTTTAGTAAAGAGTTGCTATTTCTTCATAGTACGAAAAAGTGACATCTGAAAATTTCCTAATCGGAAGGTTTTAAAAGGCGGAAAATTTTAAATCGGTTCGTACCGGATTGGTAGCCGATACCCCCGATACCTATCCGGTAGAACCAATGGCACGACTTCAGTAGTTCTGTCTCTCACTATAACTTTCTGGAAGATAAAGAAAGAAAAATATGTTATTTTTGTTAGAAAAAAATTACATTTTCAACGAAAGGAGGACTCTGGAGGACAAGGCGGTAAAGGAGGATATTTCCTCCCGAAATAGAACGTTTGGTAACCCTAATCTATAGTATTAAAAAAGTTGTGCTTTGCCTATGTTCACTCATTAGAACTAATTGTTAAAAAACACACCGGTTTATCAAACCTAAGTGAAAGCTGGTTATGTCTTAGTATAAGTAAAATTCAGAAATCTCCTGATAAGCGAGCGTTTTAGTCCGGGAGCCAGCGAAAATTTTTTGTCAATCACTTCCTTCCGCTTAATACTTTGGTGAGGACTGCAGACAGGTGTAATGTAAGCGTAGTTAGCGTCAGCTGGGGCACTTTAGGTGAGTGGGGCGATTGCACACGCCCCAATAGGTAAAAAACAAAAATATTTCAATGATTTCCTTCCGCTTGAAACTTTGTGGGGTGACAACTTTGACGATTCTACTTTTCATCAAAATAATCGTCAGCTGGCTGTACGTGGGTCAAAAACCCGTCAGCTGAGGCAGTGAAATGTCCAACGCGGAGACAGGCGCGAGCGGCGCTCGCCTATATACAGGGTATCTAACAAGTCCCGGGACGGTTGGATATTTCCTCAGGTGAAGTATTTTTCAAAAAAGTGAAGGTCATTCCTGAAGTGATTTCAACGAGGAATTTTGACATTGAAGTTGACCTTCATGGCTCTGTGAAGGTCAACTTTGTTTTTTCAAATGGAAACCCCCTTTTTTACATGTGTAATCGATAGAGCGGAAAATTCTACATTCAGGTAGGTACCCAAGTCATAGGTCAAGAGTAAAGTTCAGGTCATTTAGAGGTTATTTGAAATTAGCAAAGTTTTCCAAGAGGTCAGTGCAGTTCCTGAATTAAATTTCAGCGTGAAATTCATTGGTGAGCTCTGCATTGATCTTGGTGATAATCTTTAAGGTTTTTTCCAAGCAGTTTACGTTTACCATTATCTAGAAACAACGACGTGGACGTAGTAAATTCTGTTCCTTTTAGGGTGCTTGATTAGCGGGAGTCCCCTTGCCTCTCACGTTTCGGGGTGCTTGATTAGCGTGAGTCCCCTTGCCTCTCACGTTTCGGGGTGCTTGATAAGCCAGAGTCCCCTTGCCTCTCACACTTCAGTGAAGATGTTCGAACTGAAAACCTTGAGATTTTTGACAAAAAGCTATGCGATTGTAAAAATGAGTTACAGCATTACGAATCATCTCCCTATAATCAAAGTAGCCTGTTGCAGAAGCCGATTCTGCAATTCGTCTAAGCTTTAGGGTTACGTTGAGTATACTTTGCTCTTAAAATAACCCTAAAGATAATAGTCAAGAGGCGTCAGATCAGGAGATCGAGCAGGCCACTCGATTTCAGCCATTTTTCCAATCCACCTTTGAGGGAACTGAGTATCCAAATATGCTCGAACCTCCCTACCGTAATGAGCCGCTGCTCCGTCCTGCTGGAACCAAATCTTTTGAAAATTATCGCCTGTAATCTCCCTTATTCTTGGTACAATTTGGATTCTGAGAAGCTCTTCATATGCACGAGCATTAAGATTACCATCGATCGTGATAGGGCCTATCAATGTATCATTCAAGATACCGACCCAAACATTAATCTATTGTGGATATTGTGTGTGACTCTCCAACATCTTATCAGGATTTGTGTCGTACTAATATCTAGAAATTTTCCTGTTAACTTTACCTTTAAAAGTAAAAGTATCTTCATCTGAAAATACTGTATTGTACAAGAAAAGAGGATCTCTAACAATACTGTCCATCATAATTTCACAAAATTCAACCCGACGATCAGGATCGTCTTCATTGAGCTCTTGTACCAGATGAACTTTGTAAGGATGGAAAGTAATGCTGTTTAAAATATTTCACACTGTGTCGGGAGCAACGTCACGCTCATCACTAGCTCAACGTAAACTAAGTTGTGGGTTTTCAACAAATGCTTGGGCTATGTCCATCTGCATCTTCTCATATCCTGCAGATTTTGTCCGACCAGTTCTCTGAAGGTCCTTGATAGATACATGATTCATAAAGCGCCTTACAGTTCTTTCAATCTCATGTTGATTTTGAGACAGGATTTAACCCTTCTCCATTACGAAAAGTGCGATTAAAAAGAAAACGAACTTGATCATAAGATCGAACTCGATCTCCCCAACCACGCATGATTAATACAGATACCCTCTCTCGTTCCAAAAGTTTAGCTTGCGCCATAATAATCTTTTAGAGAAAGATAGTAAGTATGTACTCGTAATACGTAAATTTAGTTTCGATTCGTAATATTCGTATGGAAAAACGGTATAGGTTGCGAGAAAGGGTAGCACGAGCGCTGCACACCGACCAAATGCGGAACTAAAAGTCGCAATGAGCCGGCGTGACATTAGTGGCATTAGTAGTGGGAAAATTAAACTAGTCCCCGGAAAATTTTTTAAAGCCTAATCAGATTAGGTTGCAATTATACACACGTTCAGCTGCGTAGACAGGGGGGGGGCTTAGGTAGGAGGCTTAGGGCCTCCCCTTGAAGCTAAGTATTTATCTTATTAAATTTCCTTTTCCCCCACTCGTTGCCTATACATAAACCCGAAGCCCCTTCTAAAAAATATCCTGGCTACGCCGCTGCACACAGTTTAAAGGAGCAAAAAGAAAGATCGAGTTCGCTAACCAGGATTCTCTGACAAATGGTTTAGGTTTTAACCACACAAAAAATTCCATTTTGTTGTCAAACTACGCAAGATACGAAGAAGGACCAATGTACGAAAAGTATGCACTGAAAACAAATCTTTAAATTTGTTCCACATCAATTTTTTAATGGGATGCGTATTTTTTGCTTTATACGTAAATATGAACATAAGAAATTAAAAAATTAAATTTTTGGAAAAACGACATAAGACCCAAAAAGATATACAAACTTTGCATGAGGGACACGTAAAAAATATAATTGTCAAAACTAACACTTTCATTATTGGACAAAATTGCCAGCTATAAAACGGTTACGACAAATTAGATTTACCTAGGCATTTATAAGGTAAACAAACGTAGACGATAAATGTAACTTATGATATTAATTACGAACACCAAGATCTAGATAAACTTAAAGGAAAATTAATACAACTGCCCAAGTAAATAAATGTAGACGAATTGAGAAGAGCCAGACTAAGTCTGGATGACACTCAAAATATATTAGACCGAATATCAACGCACAGGCGAATTAAAACTTGGAATGAGACTAGCTGGAATGGATCCAATATTTACGCTACATATGATAGCTTGCATTGTATTGTTCGTTTTACGCAAGAGCGGATTATCAAGTACACTCTCTGATTGTATCCCTAAGAAAATTTGTTTTCTTTGTATAAAAAACAAAAACGACGTACAACCACATGTAGTGACTTACGCGGCAAGCGCTCGACCACTACTGGAAACAGTGGACACAGGTATCAAAATTAAACCTAGAAGGGTGAAATTGTTAGATTTTGGAGGACCAAAAACTATCTAGAAAGGGGGATGTTACGAGAACCTGACTCTCATATCTTATTCCCACTACTACCCTGGGCCCATAGGTGCCTCTCTAGAATACAGGGCCATAGTGTAGCGTTCAGGCCTGGCGCATATTCAGTTCTGCTCTAACCCTCGAGTAATAAAGACGTCCTGAGTTGCTGTTTGCAATTTAGTTCCTAATACAAAAGCCATACGCATTGTTTAGCACTTAACAACTATACAATCCCGATAAAAATTATCGGTCGTCGGTTAATTGTAGATTTATATTGTTTGCTGCGGTTTTATACAACTTCAGATAAAAGATACCGCTGGAATGTACTGTAAGCGTATTATAGGGTAATAAAAGTAATTTTCTGTATTTTAAAAATATTCCTCAATTTTTTCATTTTTATAAATCCGTGAGTGCATGCAGGCGGCTAGGTTCCACCTTGGATTCAGGAATTTAGATGAAAAAAAGGTCTTCTAATATACTGTCTGTCACCTCCCGCTCCGAAAATCAATCCCAAGTAATCTTTTCGTTTAAGAACTACATTTTTACCAATTCTATTTTATGATAAATATTCTTATAAGTGTAATTTAAAATAAGTATTTTTGAAATCGCAACAGATGTAAAAAATGAGATTTATCAAATGGACACGAGTGATTTCCCCAAACAGAAATTAAAAATCGGGAACCAACACGTTGAAAATGTAAACCTAAGTTTTCCAGCTAACTTAAGTATATCAATTAAACGTACCTGAACTTCTAAACGTTTAAATTAACAAAATATTGTTTTTTTAATGTTTTAATGTTTTTTAATGTTCAAATTTACATAAATATAATATTATAAATATAAATATAAATAATATTTCTTGTGTTAAAAAATTAATGGTCTTATTTACTCACTTTTCCACAATTTCTTTATTTTTACAATGCATTGATTAGTAGATAAAGCATTTTTCTGATTTCAAGTAAATGTATGGTAATGTTTCTAAAATTAAATTCGTCTAAATGCCCTGGTTACTTTGGCATTAGGCTTGAGTGCATGGAGGCGGCTAAATGCCTACAATATATGTCCGAAAACCCACAACACACACGACGAATGCTCAAGTTTCAGACAAATCGGGGCTAAAATCTTTTGTCGCCACGCTATGCCAGCCACGCCACACGTCAACGACATTGCTCCGATAAAATTCCGCTTTTTTAATATCTTTGATATTAACTGTTAATATGACACGTTTTATAATTCTATTATAAACAGAAATTGCCCTTTACTATCTTGTATGTTGAATAGAAGATATTAGATAATATGCCATAATACGTATATATTATGGTTAAATGTGAAAGTTTTTAAAATCTATTTTTCGCAGTGTGGGAAAGTTACATAAAAAAATTCCTTATTTCTCCGCATCGTAGATATAGCTAAAAATCTCAGAAAACGAGGTACTTCTTCAAATTTGAACTGCAAACAATTTTTTTGAGATTTAAATTATGAATGAAAATAGCTCAAAGCAAGCCGATTTATACCTGTATAGCGATCATCCTGTTAAAAGAAGATTATGTACCCAGGCAGTAAAGTTTAAAATAACTTTACTGCCGTGGTGCAAACAACAATTTATCTGAAATAGGCAGAATAAGCCCTCTTTTTCTATTAAATGGCATCCCATTGTACCGCGTGCGTACGCGCGTGTGACGACGTTCTGAGTCGAAAAACCACTTCGTAGTTTAACGTAGTTTTAAAATAAATTCTTCTCACTCTTTTCTTTCACATTTCTATCACTTCTTCTTCATTGCTGTCACTTTACGTGCCGCTCCGCAGGTAGAAAAAAGCGCTTATTGTGCCTATTTCAGATAACATATTTTTTACCCTTCCTAATTGACTTTAAAGTTTCAAAAATTCGAAAAAGTCGACTTTTTCGCTATTTGCTTAGAGTCGCGTAAATTTCTCTACTGTTTGACCATATAATGTGTGATACACATTAATGGGAATGTATTTACAATAAATAAATTATTAATTATTAATTAATAATTATTCATTAATTATTTAGTAATTATTTATTAATTTATTAACTTTTTCCTATGGAAGTACAAATCGACTTGCTTAGAACCATTGTTTTTGGTAATTTATATACCGAAAATTAATTTTATCGTCAAATAAAGAGCAATATATCACTTTCAAATATTTTCTTGTAATTCATAGTCAATAAAAATTATTTAAATTTCAAAATTCCTTATATATTATTGTTGCAACATATTGCAAATTCATTAACATTAATGTATATTACGAATTATATGGTCAAATAGTCGAGAAATTTACCGTGACTCTAAGAAAATAACGAAAAAGTCGATTTTTTTTTATTTTTTGAAAGTTTAAAGTCAATTGGGTAGGATGGAAAGTGTTTTAATAGAATTATCGCTATACAAGTATAAATCGACTTACTTTGAACTATTTTTATTGATAATTTAAATCTCAACCAAAATTTTTTACTGTTTAAATTTGAAGAAGTGCTTCGTTTTTTGAAATTTTTAGCTATACCTTCAATGCGGAGACAGAAGGAATTTTTTTATGTAACTTGAGAATAGTGATTTTGACTCCCAAAACAAAGTTTTCATTGCGATTAGAACTTCGCGCAAACAACTTTTTTTTTCTTTACGCCCTAAAAGTAAATGTCTGATGCGCGGTTTTATTTAGCCATCAGTCTTCTAAACTGTCTCTCCTATAACTTTACGCACGTAGGCTAATGCAAATATTTGGCATATAAGGTGAGTAGAAAAGGTTCCTCTTTGAGTGGGGTATGTTTGTATTTGTGTAGAAATTGCTAAAAAAAAGTCCTTTAGACTAGCATAAAGTATTATACTTATGAGCGGACTTCTTAAATTAAACAGTTATAATCTTACGTCCATTTTAAGGTTATGCGTGGTTTTGTCTCGAGATGGCCTCTACCATTTTACATTGACAGTTGAATTTAACAAGAAAAACATAAAATTACACTGTTTTAAAGTGACTTTACGGGAATTTTCCTGTCTGCATGTGATTTTAAGGTATCACAATAATTTTCAACCATTGCAGTAAAATTACCAGGTTAATCACTGGTATTTTTCTGTACATGTATTAATATGTGAATTTTCTTCCACTTTTTTACAGTGCATGCTAAATATTCAAACATCACCTAGTGGACCGAATGATCGGAAAGGATACTCTACAGAGTATTCTCATAGTATCCACTTGTATCCCTTTCGTAACATGTATTAGAAGGTTATGGAGTAATCGCACTAGTTTTTTTTTTGAAATGGTAAAAAGTTTCAAAAAATATAAGACCTATAACGCAAGTTGATTTCAACCTCACTTTAAATACTAATGCTCCTAAAAAATACTAAATACCTTTTGCCTTAAAACCCAGTGACTTTCCCCCATTATTCAGTTCGTAGAGATATCCATCTCTTACTGGTTCGCCTAAATTTACTCGGTTTGTAGAAATATTTAGAAATAAAAACTTATTTAAAATCAATGCAACAACGAAACTTAGGCTCTTGGCCCTAACTCGTTAAAAATATTAATTTTTTGTAACAATGGCTTCAAATAGTTTGTTCCTTGAGATTTTTGCTACACCCTTTCCCGTTTCCAGCTCTAGTCATTCGCTTAGTCCACACTCACGAAGTAATAGCAAGGAGTAGAAACTCCGTAAGTGGGGGTAGGACAATAACCCCTCCAAGAATTATGACGAAGCGTAAGAAAGTTTCTACATTTTTATCATGCGCGTTGATGTTTTCGTGTGACGTGATATTCCCCCTTTATGCTATATATTAAAACGCGCGGATCAAAATTCAAACGTCTGCTAGACTATATCGACAACGCGCATGACAAAAATATAGAAACGTTCTTGCGCTTTGAAAACTGGTCATAATTCTTGGAGGTGTTTTTGTCCCACCTCTGCCGGCCAAACGCATAGGGAGATACCGCTCCTTACTATTACTTCGTGTCCACACTGGTGCATATTCGCACCAACACAAATTTTAAATAAATGCGTCTTCTCACACAACAGATACGAGAGTCTCCCTCAGGCCCCAATTAAGGGTTGGATTGGAATTGAGATTGGATTAATTGATATTGGATTACGAATAGAACAACAAGTGGATGATTGTGAAAAAACCATAGATTCTAGATAATGAAAATAGTGGGTGATAGTTATCTGAGGTGGTCAAAGGTGTGCGGCTCGCGTCCCCTCAATAACGGCTACAATGGATGGAGACATAATTAAATTTTTATTAACATAATTAGATTTTTAACCTAGAGAGATGAATTCTTATTTAAAAACGTGTAATAATTGACATTTCAACCAAAAAATACGAAATTTCTTTAAGAAAATAAATTTTAAAACAAAAAGAACGAGCTTTTAATGAGTAAGGATTTTTCAGTTCTAAAAGAAAAAAATTCTTTACATAAGTTGTTGAACCTTCAAGCTAAAATACGAACTTTCTGTACAGAAATAGAATTTTCAACTAGATAATATTAATTTTTCGCAAAAATTAATTTAAAAAATTGCAATAAAGTAGTTGAACTTCTACTCAAGCAGTTGAATTTTCAATTAAAAAAGACCTATTTTCAACAAAACAGTTAAACTTTCAACCAAATAGATGAATATTCAACTGAAATTATGAATCTTTAACAAAAAAATCATTTTTTAACAAAGTGATGTGATATTGCAAGGAATGGAAGTCATGTAAACCCTTAGGGAATATATTATGAATAAAGAAGAACAAAGTGGTGCTAATACAATGTTTAAACAAAATAGTAGAATCCTCAAGCACAGAGGATTAATTTTCAACGAAATAGTTTCATTTTTGGTTGACTTTTCAACATTTTAATTTTTTTATGAAATAATCAAGTTTTCGACCAAACAGGGGTATTATTAACTCAAAAGGATAACTTGTTTGGTTAAAAATGCAACTGGTTTTATGACAATTCAAAATCTTTCGAAGAAAATTGATTTGTTTAAAAATTTTAATTTTGTTAAAAAGTCGACTAAAATCTTTTTTGGACTTGGAAATAGATGAATTTTTAAATTAAAAGGACAAATTTAAAAGAAAATTGTTGAATTTTTATCTAAGAAAGATTCTTCGTTGTCCGATGAACCAAATATAAATTTAAAAAAGTAACTTTTCCTCGAAATAGATGAGTTTTCAACAAAATTTTTAAATTTTTACAAAAAAAAAATTAGTTTTTAGAAAAGGTTTTAAACAGCAACAGGCCAAACTAACTCTCGTTAGTTTCTTTATTTTATATTTAGCTGAATTAATAAACTTTTTCCTGTCAGAGTACCGCACTTGCTGCTTTTTCTGAAATTGAGACTAGTTTCCAAATGATTGACTGAATATATTAATTTAAAAAATAGTTGACAATTTATTTAAATTACTATATAAAATTTTTGCATAGATTTCTCTTTCCGAGATAAATAAAATTGTCTTGCACACAATCTATGTTTTTAATTCAAATTCTTCTAACATTATTTATTCTAGTTTGACGAGAGACCGGACAAAGGGCAGAGAGAGTGAGAGAGAGAGATAGAGCACTTACGGTTTACGTAGAAAACAGGAGAGCAAATATTGTGTAATAATACATCTGACGGTGCTGCAAATCACCCCTTCAGGATCTTTGGCACTCCTCACTCGCAATTTCACTTGCGCCACACTCGCGCGCCGTTCGATCTGCCAAGTACTTCTCTTTCAATTTGATTAAATTCAATTTAGTAGTCTGGACTCAGCACGAACGCAAGGTGACACTGCAATCGTTCCAGTTAAAAGACATTGGGCCTGGTGGTAATGACGTGTTGATAGTGACACTTAAAATAAGCCCCCCGGATTATTTCTTCGTAGGGGGCCGCTCCGTTTCAATTTAATAAATTTGAAATTCATTGAGTTGAAACTAGTAAATGAGTTATTTTCCCCCTGCCTTTGTGACCTTAATAGGAGAGAACAACACACTTCAAGTCTTTCGACTTTCTAATCCTTGATTCACTAAACTTGTGATTCACTCCGGTTTCCGTTCGCACTATGCTTTTATTATTTTCACCTTGCTATCGACTCATTGAAAACTCGGACTATTGCGTTCTTTGAAAATTTTACTTTTTGGACGGCAACCGTGATAGGACGTGCGAGCAAAGGCGAGGCGGAGCATGTAATTATAAGGTTCCGATCACGTACCTGACTTCCGAACGAGGGTAGAAGTCGGTGTCGAATGCTCAAGAGAATTAGGTTTCCTTTATTTACAAAATTTGCAAATAGGTAGTTGGTGATATATTATTAATGTATACAATTATTGAGTTAATGTTTATTAATAATTACCATTGTTAATCAACATTTTAAAATCACGATCGGGCTTTTCGGTATTAGAAAAGAAGAAGTATAGAGGTATCGCATTTTCATTTTTAATTATTGCTGTCGCACTCATCCTCTTTCGCTCCGACTAATAACCCGTCTCGCATAATTAGAACTATGGGTCTGCGGAGGTAGAGCAGCAATCGCGGACACTGAACTGAAAGAAAACGCTTACTTGGACTCTATGAGAACAGAGCATCAAATATTAAATTGATAATTCCTACAGGGTTCGCCGTACCCCACCCGCCATGGAGTTACCAACAATCATCCCCCTTTGTCATCAGTGTCCGAGAGGGCTGATTCTTCTTCTAAATCGAGTTAAACGTTTCCTAATAACTAGGCTTCGGATAATATGATAATCGGAGACTAGGGATTTTTAACAAAAATGCATTCCCCATAACCCATACTCATTCTACTGACTACTGACACTTTTCGGAAATTCCTTCCCTTTTTACACCACATAACACTATACTGATGAGGATCAGAGGTCGTTTTTGTTTTAAATTGGTTTCAACACAAGGATGTCGCGAAACCTCCATGTGGTAGGATCATATACACTAAATTTAGGCTGGTTGAAAATTCTGCATAGGTAATTCAATTCGTGCCGTAACAACGGATTCATCGTATGTAGAAGTACTTTGCAGGTTATTTTTTACGTTGAAGAGAGACAAATGGTGATTCTGAATCCTTTTGGTTGTATCGGCTCGTTTTGGATCTTCTGATGGTAGTGGAGCTTCCGATGGCTCATTAGGCAACCAAGGAAGATTTAGACATATTTGTGGTGATGAGAATAAATCTTTCATCTAGTTAGATGTACTACTCGATGTTCTTTTTGGATTCACACTAGCCCAGAAGGTGGCTCCGATAGTTAAAATTTTAGAGTGACATAGATACATCACAAATAGTAACGTCATTAGGCCAAGACCTGCATAGGTTCCATGTATCAAGTTGGACGGATTGGCTTTTTCCTGACATTACAAGCTAAAGTCATATACTTTTTCTTCTAGTTGGTCCAATGTTTCCGCTCCCTCCTGGTACACGGGGTCCTGCGGATTCTTTAACGATGTTATAGTTGTAGAATGAATGTAGGGCTCCATAGAATTGATTTTGAATAACTTACTAGATATTTTGTCTAAATCCAAATGAATACGTGGTTCATAGTTGACGATGCTTGAGCCAGCGATGGGTTCCAATCCATGTAGCATTGCTAAGGCTGTCTTCAAACTGCATTCAGGTGAGAGTCGGACCAATCCTGATCCATTAAATTTTATATTGACGATCTCTAAAATAGTACAGCGTATTTCAGCCTCTAGATCGATCCTGGTGAAATAAATCCAACCATTCAGTGATGGAATAACCTGCCGGAATGGCAGATGATCGTATGACACTTGGATTTTGCAGGATTGTGGGGGGGGGGGCGTTTCATAAATTGGAATCAGTCCCTGGAAATGTGTGTGATCCTAAGTGTTCTTACACTTTGCACGATTTTTTTGAGACAAAGGCATGTAAGTACGCTGATTATCCTCTACGGCTGCGTGCGTGAAAGGTGATTGAATCTAGGCTTTCCCGGGTCCGTTTTTTAGAAGAGGTTGATTCAAGGGTAAAATATGTAATTCATTAAGAGTATACTCCGCCTTACGTATCAATGGTATATCTATTACTACTTGGAGAGTACCATTGTTTCCTTCCTTTCCTTTTTACTCTGACCACCTCCTGTAGCCTCCAACTATACCCCTTGTCAACTTTGTCTTTAAACTATCCCATTCCTTTCACTCTACCCACGTCTTTATCAATCCCACCACATAAAAATTTCTGAATATACCTCTAGAAATCCTCATCTTTCTTCTTCACCCCTGCTACGTTCCAGTACAGCACCTTTAACACTCCTGCGCCCTGCTTTTCTCCCACCTCCACGAAATGAAATTTTAAATTAATTTATAATTCCCCATGAAGCCGACGATAGTATAAGTTCCGACTGCCCTTTTATTAGACTTATTTTTACGCACGATCTTGAAGGCAATAACTCTATCTCTGATAGCTGTGTTCAACGGCCGTCTTTTCTCATCATAACGTAATTTGGAGCGTTCTTTCGCTTGGAGCATATTTCGCGCTGCTATCTTTTGGATTTAATTTAATAAAATTATGAAATCACGAACATAGGACCCTTAAGTTTCCAATTTATCTATAGGAGAGAATGAGCTGGGCATGCGCACAATATGTCCATAGCATAATTCAAACGGGGTGAAATTCGACGATTCATAGACAGAGGTATTGTATGCGAACATCGCAAAAGCCTATCCCAATTATCGTAATCTTGAGCATAGTGTTCTATATAGTCCGATAAAACAACATGGCTACGCTCACGTGATCTGTTGCTCTGGGCCCGATATCCAGAGGTGGTTAATTGCTTAACGCCGAGTATTTTCTCCAGCTTCCTCATAACCTTCCTAAACACACTTCCTCCGCGGTCCGCTAGGAAGCAGCGAGGAACCTCATATTGCGCGAATAGGCTTTGTGCGACGGCATGAGCCACTGTGTTCGTTTTTAAATCTAAAATGGGTACCGCGATGCACGACATGTCTCGTGCTCATCTCGGTTTAAAGCTTTCTGTAAGTTTCTTAATCCTTGTATAATAACCCCCTAATCGATATCATCGTAATGATTTTTCATGAAGACTATTGAGTATGTATTATTATTACACAGTGACCCGTTTTAATCTATAATCCCAAATATCTTCTCAAATTTTGAACTTGAGGTCAATTTTCAAGGTCAAATGGAGGTAAGACCCTTTTCTTAAATGAGAACCCCCTTTTTACCCTATTTTCACCCTATTTTCATGACCTTCAGGTCAATTTTCTTGATCACTTAAAGGTCAAGACGATTTTTCTTAGATTGAACTCTGTGCCCAGATAATTTTTTTGTAGACGTCAGGCTGTGTATAGAATGCGACTATGTAGTTACAAAAGTGACAATCTTGACAATGTCACTTCTCTGTGACTAGTTACAAAAACAGACACTTTGTTCTTACTTTACTGATTTGTGGATCAACATAAACAGCTGCTAGAACAGTTACAGCTCGTCAATTATTTTCGTTCTACTCATGATGTCGGCGTTTGCGAACAAGAATCCCATTGCGAGCTCTTTCAGTTAAAGTACTTATTGTTAAATTAGTAGGATGTCTTCTGTCTGGAAACCGTTCAGTGTAAAGTGTTGATGCAGCGGCGTAGTTAATGTGACATTCCCCTAAAATTACTATCATATCAAGGATTTCAATAGGTAAGTAATCAGCCATATTGCGAAATTTCTTTGGAAACTATAAAAATATCATAAAAATTGACAATACCTAATCTTTTCCAATTTTAAATGAATTAAATTACGAATATGAAGCGGCAGCATTTAGAATTTTGGAATAATAAATCTTTTCTGCATGAAGCTCCGAACAAGATTATTATTTCAATAAACAAAAAAGTTTAACACCAAATGGTAATGAGGCCGGAAAGAAACATCAATATCAGGGAAACAAATGTCTCGCGATAAAGTGTGAATTTAGTCAACCACTTTAACGAAAATCAAAAAGGGCTGCTACTGTGATCGCTCAGGACGTACATAAATTCTATTAAGTTGAATTGTTTTAACTTTGTTCCAAATAAATTTAGCAATATGGCTGATTACTTACCCACTGAAATCATTGATATGAAACTAATTTTAGGGAAATGTCACGTTAACTACGCTGCTGCATCAAGACTTAACGCTGAACAGTTTCAAGACGTAAGACATCCTACTAATTTAACAACGAGTACTCGCATGGGATTCTTGTTCGTGAACGCCGACATCATGAGTATAACGAAAATGATGAACGAGCTGTAACTGTTCTAGCAGCTGCTCATGTTAATCCACAAATCAGTAAAGTAAGGACAAAGTGTCATTTTTGTTGTAACTATTCACAGCGAGGTGACCTTAACATCTCATCGACTTTTGTGAAACATCTTGAACGTTTGTTTTATATAGGGATTCTCATTTAACCTCCCATTTAACCTTGACAATTGACCTCAAGGTCAAAATTGATGGTACAGTCAAATATCCCTCTCGTTTCTGATCAACCTTTGTCCGAACCATTTCTTCGTAGATAAAGTATTTTTTAAGATATTTGGGATTATAGATTAAAATGAATCACCGTATACTTACTGGATGGAGTTACTAAAATTTCCCCTTTTGAGGTAGTTTTTCACATAAATCATGAGAATTAACACGATCAATCACAATTAGTACTTTGAAAATTGGATTTGTTGGTTCACAAGCTTCCACGATGAATTGTGCATAGTGATCGCGTCGATACGTTAGAGGCTTAGTCCACTCATGGAGAATGCACGAGGATTTGGGTCTTGACTTTTCCTCCATGGTTAGAGCAATCTATTGGGTTTGTTCGAATTCCTCTTCTGACGAGGAAAAGGGAGGGTCGATGTAATTCATTTCTATTTATAGGGGGTTCCTTGTTGTAACTAGCATTGGGGAAAAGTCAGGAACCCTTTATTCTTGCGCAGATCCGTCCATAGGAGGTATGTCTATAAGTCTTTTTCCAGGCTTATTCAGTCTTGTACTATTCGAGGGAGCTGCGGTATATTGCCCTGCGTGTTCTGGAGTAGATTGAGCTAAGGGAATAGGAACCGTCAGATGAGTATGAGACAAAGAATGAATGGATGGTTGTTGACCAACGATGGGGATCCCCTCGTGAGAAGATAAATCTCTCAATCGTACTCTACTCTTGCGATTTCCTTTCTTAACTTCGGAGATTACAGGAGTTTCTTGTGTTTTAAGGGTTCTAAAACGGGCCGAGTTGAGTCGATTTTATTTCTTTGCTGAAGATGATCTTGAAATGATGCTAAAAATTTATTTACCCTCTCAGGGAGTGGTTTATCCAGTTCAGTGCAAGGATCCATATTTTTCAGATAAAGTAAGAGCTCGTGATCTTGCTCTCCTTCGGATACAGCTTTGATTTCAAGTTGAACTTTGTCAGGACTATTTAGTTGATCCAAGCCTTCCTGACTTTTTTGTGGCGGCTCCTAGTGTCAATGTGTGAGAAGTGTTCTTAGATTGTTTATCTTTCACATTGTCATCACTAGTGTCTTCACTTCTTGTACAGTCTGGGCTAACATTGACGATATCCTCGAGGGGTCTTTCCGTCAATTTTTCCTCATTACTCTTTGTAAAAGAGCCAGTTTCATGTGCATTAGCGTTTTTTAGGTTGATTAATACCTGCTCATGCGAGCTCATCTGCGGCTTCATTAACCTCTATGCTATAACTTTGGTCTGATTGACAACAGGCTTTCCTTCGGCTGTCTTCCACCCGTTAGTTTCCCACGTGGGCACCCATTTGGTATAACTGTCTATGAGAAACTTTGAATCGGTAAAGGTGCTCAGTTTTGTCATTCCATTTTCAAGTGCTTTCTGGATGGCAGCGGTTGCGGCTTGCATTTCAGCCGAGTTATTTGTTTGGCGACCCTGTGCCGGTTTTGATATACTCCAAGGATGGTCCAGGCCAAACCAAATTCCCACCCATCCTTCTGGTTCTCCTTCGCTGTTATAAGCGCATGCGCCATCTATGTTTACCTTCTTTGGCTTACTACATAGATTAGGAAACCAAGGGCTAGAGTGATAGGGCAGTGCACTTTTAGGTGCAACTGTTTCAACTGGGGAGCAGCTATGTTCCCTTCGATAGACTGGTGGATCGGAATCATCGCTGTGTTCTGAGGACGCATCGTCAAAAGTTAAGTGTCCCGGCCAGATGTAGGCCTCGCAGATTCTTCCCGTAAATGACCTCGGAAACGGATTCGGCTCGCAATACTACTCTGGTCCAAGTTTGGCTTTTTATAATGTGCCGGTGATTTATAATTACCGTCAGATTCTTCAGTTTCCGAAATACCGGTCAAATACGGGCAGTGTCGAATAACTGACTCCTTGCTCAGTTTGATTGATTGCTCTAAGGATCAGCTCACTATTCTTTCCTTTAGAATAGACTTCCTAATCGTAGGCTTGCCCTTTTTCTGAATTGATTCTGAAACAACAGTTTCATCTTCATTCTGCGACGATTGTGTGGTCTGCTTCTGTGTTATTCGGTCAGTTGTAGGCTTGAATCGTGCTATGGTTCCAGTACTCTAATGATTTTTATCCTTAGCACTACTTTTAGTTGACGTGGACTTCAGTGCCCAGGCGCGATACTGGCCTGCATGAGATCACTGTTTCTGTAATGAAGCACATTCCTCGCCCTGGTTGGGGTTACTGGAAGTGATGTTCGTTTGGGCACTCGCACAATCTGCCGTATCCGTGGAGAAATTTGCAGAGGAAGGGTTGAACTCAACGATTGCATGCCCTTGGCATTAATTGAATCTATTTCAAGTCTCACGGGAGCTCCACGAATCGAATATTGACTGATACTTTTATTGTTTTCCGAGAGGGTTGAACTACCGTTTTTATTTCGTGCATAATGATCTTATTTTTAATAAATCTTGGAACGATCGCGTTAAATTCTTCTTTATTTTATCTATCCCGTAATTTTTTCCACCCCTAGGTTTTGACCTTCGTTTTTTATTCAAATCATAAATTGTCAAAATCTAATGACAACATGGAAGATAATTGATCTTTTCAAACTTCGTTAATAATGCCAGTTAGTTATGCTTTTTACATTTTGAATTAACTATTGCATAATTAGAGGAGTCTCTAGTTAACTACAAAAAATATATTTTATCGGAAGACAATCAACTGCTGGCCGAAAACCTTTTGCACTTCCGATTATTTATAATCCCTGCGACAATTTAAGCAATTATCTGCTTTATCATATTTGTGAAATAATTAAATGGAAACTAATCACACGCTGCCCGCAAAGGTTTGCAGAGCGATTCTTGGAAAAGGGGTCAGCTGGCTAAAAGGGCGTGGTGCTCACGCAGTGTCGATAATGACACTTAAAATAATCCGGTTAATGCAACTGGAATAAACTCAGAAGTGGATTACCCCGGCTTACTTGTTCGTGGGAGTCGTTCGGTTCCAATGTAATAAATTCTAAATTTATTAAGTTAAAACTAGTAAATGAGTTATTTTCCTCCTGCCTTTGTGGACTCAGTAGGACAGAACAACAAACTTCAACTCTTTTGAGTTTCTAGTCCTTGATTCACTAAACTTGTGATTCAATCCGGTTTCCGTTCACACTAAGCTTTTATTATTTTCACCTTGTTATCGACTCACTGAAAACTGGGACTATTGCGTACTGTGAAAATTTTAGTTTTTAGACGGCAACCGCGATAGGACGCGCGATTACGATTGACAATAAATGCAGCATCTACTTATGTGCATATTGTTTTCAAGATGCTCATAAATAAAGTATATTTATTTTACTTGCTCTTAAACTTCCTAAATAAAAAAATACATTTTTTTAAAGTTAAAAAAAGGCTCTTTAATTTGCATTACCTCCACGTGGTGATAGCTGGGCAACGGCAAGATACATTGAGGCCTAAGAAACATGTGCTGCAATTGTAAAAAAATACGTGTACATACATTTGCATGTAAACTTGACAAATTTTTATTTTTCGTCGGCCATGTTGGGTCTGCAATCTTGAATTTATAGACAATCTGATACCAGATTTGCAAACAGCGACCCAAAAAACCCCTGCATACAAATTTTCATGAAAATTTGACCTTTTTTATTGTTTGGTCGCCATATTGGATCCTCCATTTTAAATTTGGAAATTCTGATGACATATTTGTAATCAGTGACCCAAATAAACCCTATATGCGAATTTTAATGAAAATTCGACAAAGTATTGATTGTGTTGGCGGCCATAATGGATACGCTATCTTAAGTCTGGAAAATGTGATACTGGATTTTTAATCAGCACTTCAAAATCCGTTATATATGAATTTTCATGAAGATTGAAATAAAGATATTTTTTATAAGAAAATAACAGAAATATAAAAAAATTTTGATTTTGAAGCGCCATTTTGGATGCTGCCATATAGAATTTCGAAAAACCATGTGGTGCGTTAAAAAGAATAAGGTCGGAGGACGCAAAAAATTACCCTAACCTGAAGAAACCTCAAGCGCTTTCGAAAAAAAAGTATCACTCAAAAAAGAAAATAATGCGAAATTTCGCATTTTCGTTAAATAAACAATCACAACTTTTTTAATATGCATTGTTGGAAATTTCTGACTGCATTAGTCAAAAGATGGACGATTTCACGTAAGAAATTACTTGTCTTTATTTTTTTACCACCGATTTTACATTGAGTAGAGACGCTGCAAAAAAATTTTTAAACGCGTTCACTTGGGGCTTAATGCGTCTAGGGGGTCTCCTGGTATAAAGCTCGAAAAAAGGTGATTTTTCAAGATGTTTGTTTTACGAAAAGGAAGTTGCATAGACAGTTTATTTAAAAGATGTATTTGAAGCAACTTTGTAACAATATTTTTAAAAAAAACTTGAAAAAGTTAGAAACTGGCGGTGTGATCCAAAGTGAACTCGAGCGTGTCGCTGATTAATAGGTCCGATTGTGTAGACGATAGCGTCAGTAATTCTAGAGTGAAAACGAAGTTTTTTTCTAATCATATGCTTTTTTACTCTATATAAACTTCAATTACCTATTGGAAACTAAAAATAAATTCATTTTTTCACGTTTCGAACCCAAAAATGAAATTGTAACTCAAAACTTTAATAATTTGTTTTTTGTTTTAATTATGAAAAACAATTAAAGTTACATAAAACTGTTGTTCATAAAGAACGGTTCTTAATACTTTACAAAATTAAATTTAAATCAAGTCGATAGGTCTAATAGTTTCCACATAATCGTGTACACAAGTTGCAAAAAAATGATGTTGAGAAAAGACGTTTTAAAGTTTTGGAACGCGACGAGCATCCAAGCAGTACGTCCGTGCATTTCTAGCTATATCTTCTAAAATACTTGGAATTCAGTGCTGAAACTTTGAAGAAATATTTATACAGAGTTTTGTGACATATTAAGCTAAAGAATCGATTTTTTCGATTCACACCAGGAGACCCCCTTAAGATAGATTTTATGTTAATGTTTTTGGAATTAAAAGAAACACTTTTCACTATAAAATTTGTTAATTGCAAAATGCTGTTAATTTGTATTTTCTGGCGTAATCGCAATATCCACTTTGTTGACGAAATTTTATCTCTAGTAGAATAAAGGCAGGAAGTAAATACAAGTTTTCACGCCATCTAAAAATTGAGGGCTGCAAATTAGGCAACTTGTTACAAGACTAACTTTGCATAACAATTTAAATACATTGTTCAAACACTTTTTGTTAAAACAGTTAAAAAGTAGAATTTTTTACGAAAAATTATCTTGTGACAAAGGGATGATTTTACGTCAAAAAATGATGTGTTTTAGTTGCTTAAATAATTTTTTTATAAATTTGTGAGATATAACAAAAAGGTAATAAATACCGTTCGATTCTAAGAAAAAAATCAATGTAATGGAAATGATTTTCTAGCCAATTTCAGTACTACGACATATAATAAAATTTCGGTTTAAACATAAACTTATCTTAATTAAGCAATTAATAAGAAATAAACAAAAAATCAATCTTCTTGTCCTTTTTACACTTTTCGTATGATGCACTGTTATTAAATTTCAGCGTTATAAACAATTTATTATAATGAAACTGATGTATTTGCCAAATTAAACCAATTAATTATCGGCAAACAAAATGTTATACTTATGCCAAAATTTACTTGGGTATACACTCTTAAAAGATAAACGAATTATTGAGATATATTCGTAAATATTTTCATAAATTGTTATTAAACTAATGGTTATTTTAAATGTAATTCCTGATCAGAAATAGCAATTTTAACAATAATATACGAAAATTATTTTACATTCTATATCAGAATAATAGATTTTGTTAAATAATTAAAGAAATTGTTTAACCAATTGCTATATATAATTTTTAAAAGAAAAATAACTAAAAAATTCGTAATATCTCAGAAACCTGTCAGTGTTTCGAGAAGTATTCGTGATGACTCGATTAACTTCTAAACAACTTTAATTTTATTTTAATTGTTGATCTTAGGTTTATTCAATATTTTAATCATATATATATAGACCAGTAGACAAACAAAATTAGCATCTAAAATTAATAATTAAATATTCCCTGGTCAATAAACCTAAGATAAACGATTAAAATATGAATTCATGTTTAGAAAAAGAAAAATCTTACAAGTATAAAGGATGCCATCGTCATCCAGCTTGTAAGGAGGTTGTGAAGAAAATTTGCTCGTCTCTCCGTAGCTCAGTTGAAATCTGAAGGTCCTGGGTTCAGATCCCAGCCGAGATCCCAGCGGAGATAGAGACATTTTTTTTCACAATCTTAAGATTTATCAATATTTGATTAATATTGATATAGATTAGTAGACAAACTAAATTAACATCTAAAATTAATAATTTTATTTTATTTATTAAAATTGTATGTAAATGTTTTTGGGATTAAAAGAAACACATCTCATTCTATTATAAGACACATTCTTATATTTTATTAAAATATTTTTATAAATATTTTGTGTTCAGAAATACGAACTGGAAAATAAAGTCTGCTTACATCAAGTTTTACGCAATATAATAATAGCCCTCTGCTAATTTCTTTCGAATAGAAATAAATGTATTGTAAGTAACATTGCGAAATTTGAGAACGAAGTAGGTCACCTTTGTTGAGGGAATTAGATCTCTAGGAGAATAAGGAAGAAAGGGAATAAAGTTGGTTACGTCATCTAAACTTTGGTGATATAAATCCTTTCTGCAACCAGTTGTAAAAATAAATGATCGATTTTAAATCCAAAGGAAGGCATATATTTTTTCAGAAATAATTCATGTAAATCATTGTCAATCTCTTTATGCATTTTACAATTACTTTTCGTTGAAAATAATTTATTTGCACATTTAATCATTGTGCTTGGGAACTTCCATGACTTTTTCTAATTTTTCCATAACAATTTATGATCCCTTCATAGAAAGTATACGAAACTTTCTAAAAATCATGGCCCGTCAAAAAGTCCAGCACTAATCTAGGATATTTCCTAAGACTTTTTTTCCGTGTAGGAAAATAGAGTCAATTCACGAAAACGAAAAGTGCCGCATATACTAGAACTTCATACCCTCGACAATTATTTCCGTTACACACTCGATGCCTGACTCCTATATCTGTCTGTTCTGGAGAAATCGTACTTTTTATGACTTTTACCGGCGCCAAATAATTTGTTTCCAATCGTATAAGCAATAAAAGTTTTTTCTTTTGTAGCAGCTACAATTTTCATTTAAAAAAAAAATATATTCTAACACTGATATGTATATTTAAAGAAAATGAAACACTACCAAAACCTCACTTTTTACGTAAATTAGATACTCGCAACCTCTAAATTGTTTGTTAAAAATCTGAAACAAATAGGAGAGAACTTTATCATCCAGAGAAAGAAATCGTTGTGATACGGCAGCCAAAATATAAAAATAAGTTGTTTGTGAATCACCCTACTAAATATATATATATATATATATATATAAAAGAGCGCTCCCTGAACTGTACCTAAATTTCGCGATGCAAGTTTCGCTCACAATCGCCTTACAAACTTACGATGTAAGTTTCCCTCAAGTTTGGATGGCAAGGTAGAAAATGGTACCTTTTTATATAAAAAGTTAATTTTCCAAAATTGTACCTTTAAAAGTTCTTATTTTTGAAAACAGTTTAAACTATTTTTAAAATTTCATTATCACCATAAAATTCTTGATAAAATTTAGCATTTAAAATACTACTTTTAATTTGAATTTGCTTGCATTTAAAAAAAATTATCCCCATTCGCACCTGTGTGGACTTTATGTATGCGCCAATAAGATGTGGACTCTACGAGTTAAAAATAAAAAATTTCAAACTAATGAGTTAAAAGAGCTTTTAGCGGTTATCTTTTCAGCTCCTCCCCCATATTATTGTCAAATTCCAAACCAAACAAGTGTCAAATGATAGCTCTGTAACTATTATTCGAACTTTTTAGAAATAACTTTAATACCAAGAGTCGTAAATTTACGATCTTCAAGAAATATTTATAGTCCCATAAATAAGCCGGTGTTGCTGATGCTTGAAAGCGAATTTGCTTCGAAATTAATCACCTTGTGAAAAATTCAATATCTAAATTTTACAAGGGACATCTCCATTACTCTTTCATAAATTTCGTGATAAATCTCGAGAGAATTAACGAGCAGCGAAGATGACACTGGGTCTCCATCTTTGCTTGCCTTTCCCTTCCGAGGGATCGTTTGCCGAGGCCGTGAAATATAGCCCGAAACTTTTATCATACTTGAAAGTTTTCTGGAAAAGCATATTCTCCCATTGCAGAATCACTGGGAAAAGTGAGGAAAAGAGCGTCTTATGTCGCCACAACTGATGTCGGTATTTTAATGCACCTAAAAACCATTCCCACCTGATAAGAAGAGAAGAATAGAGAAAAATTAATATTTTCAGATTTAAACGAAAGAGTGAGCATTATTTAATTTTTTTAAATGTGCTAAATTTTCATCGGGAGAAGTGCCCAACGAAAGAATAGGTTTATCTCAAAAGCCAATTATTTTCTACTTTCTTAAGGATTGACACTTGTGTTGTATTGCATGCAGGCGAACATATTTTCGATCTTTTTAATTCTGCTTAATCCGATCAGTAGTCACACAATGCTCATATGCTGTATATTCGATTAATTTAATTCCTTCTAATCTGTCTACAAAATATGTGCACATGCATATCCAGTGGGCACGTAATCTAAGAGTGTAATTGGAACGTCCTAAAAACGTTTCTTGGACGTACAAGTCAAAAGACGATTTTGGAACGTTTTAAAAACTGTACTAAGTCAGGCCAAATAATGTCCTAAAATCGTTTCATGCTCGAAATACTCCTTTAAAACGTGTCTGGAACATTGTATGTTTATGGAACCTTATTTGGACTGACTTAGGATGCTTTTGAGTCGACGCGTTAAGCACATGAATTCGGCGAATTGACGTTGAATTCGGTGCAGTTCGACGTTCTCCAACGCTGGGTACAAAAGGTGGACACGCTTCTTACTGATTTCACGTAAACTATATTGAATTTTACCGTCTGCTCACTATTTTAAACGTGAAACATACACAGATTTAACTAATGGAAACGAATAAATATATTAAACATTTACCAATGATTTAATCAGTACATTAGTACACGGATGACAGACAAAACAGTGTATATGAGTACTCAAGTACTGGAAATTATTTCTTAGTCTAGCGGTTTTATCACTGGTACACTCACTTGAATAGCGAATTAATGATCATTCATCAATTATTTTGCATCAATAATTGTTAACAAAATTGTCCTTGTCTTATTATTACTATAAGATCTAGTTCAACATGTTCAAATAATGAAATAGTTTCAAGTAAGAACTATAAAAAAATAACACCATATACTTGGAAAAATGTATTCGAATATTTTAAATGTAGTTCTTACATCTAATAAATTGTTTCAGTTTTAAATACAATGCAAATTAATTTGTATAAAAGTATACAGAATATAAAAAACCCTTATGTTCGAATTTATTCATTTTACTTTAACTTAAATTGAAGTTCAAATATTTGTAACTTATAAGTCATTGGTTTCGTGCCTAGAGGACGGCCGGCTACTATAAGATGAGATCACATGAACTCCCATCTAATACAACGCTACTGAAGACTAGTGATCTTCTGAGTATAAAAACATTAACCCAAGATTACTCTCTCCTTATTAACTCACTCCTTCCTTATTAACTAAAGTTTGGTGAGACGGACGTTATAACTACAGTTTCCACCACATGAAGAATTGCTACTTAACTTGAACATGATTTCGACTCGCAAAATAAACTTATTGCATAAAGGAGGTAGTTGGGTGTATAATATAAACAATGAATAATACAAATAATGAAATAGCCTCGGAAAGGACTAAAACTTCAATTGACAAAAGGCATGCACACAGTAAATGTAAAGGTCAAGTTTCATGCGGCGAATGGAGACTGGGTGTACGGAATTCTAGGGGGGGTGAATGATTTCAAGTTGAAAGAATTACGAGAATCTATGCACGTAAGGAAACTAGATATTTTATGTGTACCTAAAATAAAGAAAAAGGGATGCGAAAGTATGGAAATAGAAAACGGGTTATTGAAAGGTGGATATGAAATATGGTCAGAAGTAGATAGTGAAACACATCGTAGGCAAGGAGTAGGTCTCATTGTTAATGATAGAGCGAAGCAGCATCTCGGAGATCATGATTTCGTATCTCCCAGATTGCTGTGGGCTGGAATGGAAGTAGTAATCAGAAGATTATATATCATAGCATGGTACGCGCCAGTTGATAGTGATCCCAGAGAAGTAAAAGACGTCTTCTGGGACACTCTAAATGATACGATGAATATTTGCGATCATGGTGCAAGAATAATTCTGCTAGGAGATATGAATGGATGGGTTGGCATCCAAAATCAGGATACAGAAAGAGTACTAGGTAATTTTGGGGATACAAGAACAAACTATAACGGAGATAAATTAGTTGGCTTATGTTTAGAAAAGGGTCTGTTTATTACAAATACTTGGTTAAGGCAAAAATGATCTACATGTACACCTGGTCTAAAGGAAATAGCCACAGTATAATTGACTTTATTATTGCGGATGAAAGACTAAGAGAGCTAGTCAAAAAGACAAGGGTCATGAGGGGTTCTGAATGAAATACTGATCATTACCTTCTGATCTCCAAAATGAATTTAGGTCGAAGGTGGAGGAAAAAGAGAACCAAGAAAGCAAAACAAACGCGAATCAAAATCTACAGAAACCGGATGTGTGAATAGATTTGCAAAATAAGATAGTATTAACGCTGACAGAGGGATCAGCTTATTAAGTACCGTGAGTAAAATATACTCAAAGATACTTATTCTTTGGGTAATAAAAATAACAGAAGAAAAGATTTGGGAAGTCCAAAGTGGGTTTATGCCAGGAAGGTCATCTACGGATCAAATATTTAGCTTGAGGCAAATCACATAAAAAAGTTTGAGAGTGGGCAAAAAAGATTTCTGTTCATTTGTTGACCTAGAAAAAGCTTTAGACAAGGTAGATAGAAGTAAACTTTTGGAAGTCCTAAAAGAGTGCGGTGTAAATGAATGGCTCCTACAAGCTATAAGAAAAATGTAAGTATGCGTTATGCCTTCATATCTATTTATATTATTTATGGACAAGTGTTTAAGATTAGCCCTTTTCGACGAAAAAGGTGTGGATCTCGAAACAGTAAGGGTACGTGGGTTAGCGTTCGCAGATGATCAGGTTGTCATGGCAGAATCTATC
>JAAAKG020066129.1:0-17576 GCA_010014905.2 Druon quercuslanigerum
CCTGGGTTCAGATCCCAGCGGAAATAGAGACATTTTTTTCACAATCTTAAGATTTATCAATATTTTAATAATATTGACATATACCAGTGCACAAACAAAATTAACATCTAAAATTAATAATTGTTATTTATGTACAAAGTGTGTCATTCAATATTATAAATTTGTTCTCTTGTCCCCACCTAGAGAAAAAAGCCGCCGCCGCTTCTGCCCCTAAGGCAAAAATAATCGTTTTCTCCAAGAACTTCAAAGAAAACGAAAGCTCTAATCGACCCCTTTGATTTATTTCAGATGATGCACAATCTTCTTCTGGATGAAGGAGAAATATTAAACATCGAATCAGTTTCTCTCCCTGTAGCCACTTACGCTCGTTTCCAGCCCCAATCCGAAGACTTTCTAGACATAACAAATCCTAAAGCGGTGCTTGAAAATGGTTTGAGGAGTTTTGCATGTTTAACAACTGGAGACATAGTTGCAATAAAGTACAACGCTCGAATATACGAAATGTGCGTTTTGGAAAGTAAACCAGGTCCTGCTGTTAGTATAATTGAATGTGATATGAACGTGGAATTCGCACCACCGGTCGGATACAAAGAACCAATCAGGCCTGTTAGAAAGGAAGATCAGGACCTTAATCCTGATGATCTAATGCCAGAACCTGCAGGTTTCGTGGCATTTAAGGGACAAGGTAATAGACTAAACGGGAAGAAGAAAAAGAAAGAGGATTCCGCGGCAGCTGAACCATCTACGAGTAAACCTGTTTACGTTAGGGGTATTCCCGATTATGATTACAAAATTGGCAAGCTTAGGTTTCTACGCAATGTGAAACCAGTCAATAATAAGGAGGTATGTTTAGTCCCCTTGGAATATTTAGTAGTCCATAAGTATTCATTTACAATTTTAGGTTACTTTTTAATTTAATAACATTTTTTACCATTTTCAGTCGAAAGAAGTAAACGAATTTAAACCCTTTGCTGGAGAAGGAAATCTTTTGAGAAGGTCCAAGAAAAGATAAGATTTTAATGTGATTATCAATTTAAGCTTAAAATATATCGTCTAAATATAAGGCTGCATTAATTAAACATATTTGGTTTGTATTCTGGTGTGCTGTTTTTCATAATACCCTAGTGATCATAAAATTTTGTAAAATCGAATTTTTATGTTTTTTTATTTTATTTTATTTATTTTATTAAGCAGGGTAGGTTGAAAATAATTTAAAAACAACTCAACCAATTAATAGTATAAATATTTAAAATATTTTGAACTTCTTAAGGCCATGCGATGAATGGGTCACGTGTCAAGATTCCAAACTTATTTTCACAGGAAGCGCCAAATCGAGATGAAAATTTGGAATAATAAATAAGAAGCACTAAGAAAGGTGGGTCTGATTCTAAATTTTTATAATGATGAAAAAAGTTGTTGTTATTATTCCCTAACCTACGTTTTCAAATAGAGATCAAACGTCTTAATGAAAAGTTTCCACAATGTGCAATCTTTGTTCTATTCTTTTATAAATACATAACCTGCGCAGTATATTTCCTCGAAGATTTGTGCAGAAATGAATAGCTTTATTTTAAAAGGAAAAATGCACTCCAATCTTCATTAGAAAAAAGTTTTTTAAACTCCTCGAGGAAAATAGCGAGTCAGTCAAATAATCATCATGGGTTTCCCCGTGTAAACAATTATGGGAAACTACTCGAGGCCAGAATAGACCATCCTTAACCTTCGCTCCCACTTCTGGGTCAAATTGACCCGTACCTCGAATTTGGTTGCGTATACCTTTTTCAAAAAATTTTTTTTTCAAAATTTTTTTTTTGTTAATAAATTATCTTTTCGATTTGTTTAACTTATCCCACCAAATTTCGCAATAGTTCTAGTATATGTGTGATTTTTTTCAAATGAATTGGTTAAGCAGTTTTGAGATGATAGCCGATCAAAAATGTGGTCGGGTCAATTTGACCCGGTGTAGGGAACTCGATTGAAAAAATAGGTGTAGGGAGGGAAGGTTAATGTTAAAAATTATTTCCTAAATTGTATGCGTTACATCTTTTAAACTTTTTGAAGGCTCGCGCTCTTTTTCATCAAACTCCTAATCTTAAATCCGCTTTGCATATTAAATGTACGAATTTAATTATTATATCTTATTTTTAGAAATGACCCTTTTGGATTTTAAATGTTTAAATGTGATTCAAGAAACTTTGGTTGTTTAATATGAAATTCCTAATGAAAATGTGATTGCATCAGCACACCCTTTTGCAAGATATCGATTGACTTCGAGTCATATGAGTGGGATAAGAAAAATGTTGTGCCTGACAAAGAAAAATGCAGAGATGCATTTTATTACACTAGCAGTAATTGCACGCGCGCATTCACGTCTGGGTTTTTTTTCCTAACATGAAAAATATGCAAATTTAAAAATCCATTATAAAACCAAATTTTTAATATTGTTAAAAATTTTTAACAATACTATATTAGAGTTAATCATATATTACATAATATCAATTGAAATATTTTCTCTTCAGGTTACATCACCATTTTGTTATACCTTTAGTTAATCCTATAAATTACTCCCTGATGAGTTCTAATTGGCCTCGAAACATGTTGGTTCCCAAGTAGTATAAAAAGAACGGTGAAAGGGAAAAAGTCAGAGGTTGGTTTTGGTTGACTTTTTCCTTTTTTCTCTCTCTTTTTTTCTTTATTGTTGATATTTATGTCTCTAATGAGCTGGAAAGTGAGATAGTTTAGAAATCTGTTTTTAATGAAGGAATCTGTTCCATGCTCTTTTGCATGAAATTAATTCTTGAGAAAATTGATTATTTTATATTCTTAAATTAAAAATTTTAAACAGAGACACGGAACAAATGATTCGGTTCAAATCTATAGGTTTTGCTTATGAATAATTCATGATTTCTTTTGATTAAGTTGTGAATGTTACCTCAATTTTTCATAGAAGAAGTCTTTTTACTTAATTTTTGTAGTAATTAAATATTACAAATTGTAATTAAAGAAATAATACTATTTTTAATGATTACCAATTTTTTAGAAATGTACTGTGTTTGGATTGTTAATTTTCAATATTTTTGATAATATAATAATATAAATACATTGGTTCTGAATCAACAAAAAAAAAGATAAATTTAGTATTTTGAGATTGGAAAATAATCAAATTTTTCAAGAAGAATTTTATGCAAAGGAACATGAAAAATATTCAATCATTAAAAAATAGATTTCCAAACTATCTCACTTACCGGCTCATTAGAGACATAAGTATCAATAAGAAAAGAGAGGGAGAAAAAGGGAAAGAGTCAACCAAAAACCAACCTCTCGCTCTTTCTCCGTCCTTTTTATAATACTTGGGGACCAACTAATAATCTAAATACATTGGTTTAGAATAAACCAAAAAAAAAAGATAAATTTCGAATTGAAGGCTTCTGAAATTAAAAAAAATATATACATATTAGACGATTTAGGACAACTTAATAAGAAAAATGAATTAAATTGTATAATTTATAAATGGAAGCCCTGCATAGTATACAATTTTATTTTTAATTGAAGAATCACGAAATTCAATGGTTTCAGATTTAAAATTTAGAAAATAGGACAAAGTTCAAACCTTAGAAATTGAATATTTTAAGATTAGATAATTTAAAATTCAGAGGAATTGAAATTGGATTATCTATAATTAAAAGCGTTCAAAATTAAATTTAAACCGTTATAAATTCAATGCGATCAAGACATGACAATTAAACTAAATTGAATCTTACAAAGTCAAAGCTTCCGAAATTCTAGAATTTTCAATTATTATTACAGAACGAAATCATAATTTTACATTAATGCTGATAACACAAATTTTTATAAATTTGAAGAATTAATTAAATTATACTAAGCAAACTTTCAAGCTAAATAGCAATTGTAAATGGGAAACATTTAAAAATCACAAAAGTTTCCACTCCAGAACCTTGAAATTTAAACGAATTCTAACTTCATTAAAAACTGACCAAGTTTATATTTACCAAAAATTGTGATATCAAAACTTTTTTAAAATCAACCCCTTTTAATTCCGATTATTTGAAGTAAATTTAAATCAATTGGAAAATAAGTTTTTAAATTGCTAATTGAACTTTCAAAAATTCAACCAATTAAATTTTAGTTGCGAAATTAAAACCTATGAAAGGAAAAAAAATTTTAATTGAGCGTTCAACATGTTAATTCAGAACTTTAAAACTATTTCAACCATTTAAAATTACCGAAATTATTTATTTATTGGTGTATCAATCTCAGTTACATAGTTAAATTCTCATATTTTCTTATTTTAAACCTAATTTTTAATTTTTTAGTTTCAAATCTCCCTTTAGAAGTTTTGAAATTTTTCAATAAAATATTTTTCAATTTTAAATTATTATTTTTTAAATCTTCAACCAAAAATCGGTAAATATAAAGATATTTCATTGAGAATTAAAATAAATAATGAACAACAAGATTTCTGTAATATGACTCAATTTTTTCAAATTATAACATTTTAAATTTTGCAATACGAAATTGCTTTATATTTACATCTAAAGTTCTTAAATTCAAAACTCACTATCAAGGCTTTTAATATGAAATTTTGGAATATTTAATACAGAAATGGATTTATTTACAATAATTATTTGAATTTGAAACTAATACAGGATTGTAAAATTTTAAACATCCAAGAATTAATATAATAATTATTTTAAGAGAAAATTTTAGTTTCAAGGCCTCAAAGATTACATTGTTTTAGAATTGCGCATTTAATGTCCTAATTTTGAATTAAAATTGTAGAAATTTTAAATAAGATAAATATATTATTAATAGGTATCATATCACGCAGTATTAAGTGACATTCCAAATGATTGGATAGATTTTCTTACTAAGAAATGTGATTTCTGTTTTACAAAAATCACTGTCATCTTAACCGTTCAAAATTACAGAATATTAAGTGTTGCGAGATACCTGAAAAAATGGCAAGGCACGAATTATTAATTGAATATCCGCTACCTAGAGTGAATCAAGTCAGTCAAATTTATTTATTTATTTATTAATACCTTCGGTATAAAAACATTTTATACAAGTAGCTTATAAACTAACTTAAGTCTAATGAACTATATCGCGAAGTCAGGTGTAGTAAAAATATCAGTAAACGCAAATATCACAATTTTTTGTATGAAGCGAAATTTGTTTTTATCAGTCAATTAGGGGTCCCCAGAAATATTTGCTTGGCTTTGTTTGGTCATGAGATACGAAGAAATCACGTCCAAGTTTTACAAACTCTTTGAGATTGATTTTTCCATCATCATTTTGGTCGATGTGACTAAAAGCGACCACTGTGTGCTGCAAAAAGAAAAAACCATTATTAATGCATTTCAATTGTACGCAAAAAATCAGAAATCATTATGACTTAAAAATTAAGCCACTAATTTTCATCTGAAGTAAGTTTTTGAAGTATTATAATACTTACATCACGTGTGAGTCCCAAACATTCGAAAAATAGTTGGAACTCCTGTACCGTAATTTCACCACTGTTATCTCTGTCAACAGCCTGAAAAATAAATAATTAAATTAATATTTAAAAGTATATTAATTGCCGGGTTTTTCTATTGAATATTATTTAAAAACAGATTGTAAATATTGAGTCAGAATGTTATCTTACTTTGAAAAGATAGGGGAGGAAGTTGTGGCACTTTCGCTTCAGTGATGGGTCCTCGAGAACGTGAATCATTTTTTCAAGATACTGCTCAACACCAATCATGTTGTAAGGACTTATGTCGCCCCACTGTTCTTCCCACATATCCTAAAAAAGAAAGGGTTTTAAGTTAAATAATTTCTCAAATTATATGCTTAATGTGCTTTTCCATATTGGTTCTTACATTAAGAACTTGTTGAAATTCTGCCTGTTCTTGCTGTGTCAAATGTCCCAGGCTCGCGAACCTTTCCCCCAGAAGCATAAAGTCTTCGTAACTAATAACGCCATCTTTGTTCACATCCAAATGACTGTGAAGTGTTCGCATTTTGCGTCGCCAGAATTGTGAGTCGGCCTGAAAAGAAATTTAATATTTTTTTAATAAAAAAAATGTGTATTTAAAATTTAAAATTTTTGTTTCTAGTAAGGTAAATTTTATATCATCTTTAAAAAATATAGAACTTTACAGCTTTGTCTCAAAACTCTCAAAACAGGATGATCCTTCACAAAAATAGGAGAATACATTTTTTTAAATAAAATTAATGTATATGTGCCATATTGAATGTTAAACAAAATAGTTGAAGTTTTAAGTTAAAAAAGAAGAATGGTTTTGAAAACAGTTGAACTTTAAACCCGAAATTTTTAACTAAATAGTTGAATTAAAATAAAATTATCTTAAGCAACCTGTTGCACTTACAGCTACATGACTATAAGCAGATAATTATTACTTGTTATTTTTATCAATTTTTTTGCACCATGTAAATAGAACAAAATGTTCAGCTTATAATGCAAGTGGCCTTGGCACAAAAAGATAACATATTGTGCTTTGTATATAAACATTTTTTACACAAAAAATTTGCCATTTCATTAACTGTTTATTCATAAAAATATTTGGTATTCGCAAATTTGAAATAATATCCCTATGTTCCGGCAAGAAAACATTCAGGTGAAGGACATTTAAAACATCGCACATGCAGACTTGCAAATGGTAGTCCCAAGAATGATTCGACTTTTACCAATACGTATCAACACAATTTCTTTATACTCTTCATGATTAATGTATAGGCCATTGGAAATTTTCGTCAGCAAATTATATGCTACTGTATTTGGACACTGATTTATTCAATTAATTGAACGGTTAAATGGAGGGAAAAAGCATTCTCATTATTCATTACTTTGTGAATATTCAGATTAAAATAACACATTTTATTTTAAGCCTGAATGTAATATTTCTATTTACAACTAAAAAAATTAAATTTTAATCAAATTAATCCTAATATAAATTTTGAAACTTATTTAATACTTTTAGTACCTACAGATTGACTCGAATTAAATATTCCCAAGTAATTGTTTTTAGCTGCTCATGAGAGACTTA
The DNA here is from genome assembly GCA_010014905.2 of Druon quercuslanigerum. Taxonomy (NCBI): domain Eukaryota; kingdom Metazoa; phylum Arthropoda; class Insecta; order Hymenoptera; family Cynipidae; genus Druon; species Druon quercuslanigerum. The sequence goes on from JAAAKG020066129.1 coordinate 7,074, forward strand.
CAGATTTCTTTTTTAAATCTGTGAAAAATTCGAATAAAAAATGGTTTAGGTTTATTTATCAAGAGATAAATAATAATGTTTTTAAGCTGCCAGCACTGTGATAACTTCAATTTTTCATAACTAATTTATCTTGTCTGTTTGACCTACCCTGTCTGATTCGTCGTCGCTATCGCTGTCATTGTCTCTTTCTTCATCTACAATTGCTGTGGCTCTTGAATGGTGGACACTTCGTTTACTGCTCATATGACGTTTTGCCACAGTAAACTGGAAAATATTACATACATTTGTTTAAATTACATCAGAGACAATTTTAATTCCTCCAATAATATTGCTTTAATTTATCCAAATCCATACATTCAAGTAGATTCTTTAACTTAATATAGACATTGTGTTATCGTAATTCCAGTTTTAAATTCAGGCTGTTTAATTTTCTAGTTTTTTGTTGTTGTATTTATCTTGAAATGTGAATATTTGCTGCAGTTTCAAGCTTACCAAGAGCACGTATTTATGTTTACTTTAACGTTACACTTATCTAAGCTTTGCGCCGATAGTTTGTATGTTGCTGTGAAAGTATTACGCAGGCAAATGCAATGGAGTGCATTCACCTGGTGGACTTGTTCCAGCTATGTAACTGCGACTCAGTATAAATTATATTCGATCGAAGAGATGCAACAGCTGTGTACAATCGACCCAAACAAAACTGCAAGGGTCCTTTGTCCAGAATAAAGAACATTCTACCCTTATGAAGGCGTCCCTTTCTCCTGAAGTATCATCTTCCTCGAAAAATATTAGCACCCTCACGATCTTCGACGTTCTACTCGAAGCCCTTATTGGTTTTAACAATTCGGATATCAAATATTACTTATGAATAATTTCTTAAACAAAAAGAATTTGCGTGCAAGATTAATTAATTAGTAACACGTAGTGGATGTGGGTATAAAAGGGCCAGTGCGATAATATGGCCAAACTTTAACAGTACATTAGTAAAACCAGATAACTGTTGTCCTTATGTAGTACAGATATATTAATTAAGGAATTGAATTCACATTTTGACAAGGTAATTTCAAGCATCAAACATTTGAAGTCAAATAATAGAACTTTAAGGACTTTAAGCATAATATTATGTACATTCCATTGTATTACTATTATTGTTGTTAATAGTAATTTATAGTACATACACTAAGCTGTTATATCAGTATTTAACTAATGTCAAATAATGAATGTGCGAATAAGGCGCGGCGAGACAATCAGGCGATGGTGAAAAATGCAGTCAGCTACCATGTTTTTTACTTTCACTTATTTTAATCGTCATTTGTTATTTTAATTTTAATTTTTAATCACAGGTAATAATAGTTTAATAGAAACATGACTATAGATCGAAAAAAATTATAATATATCAATGATTTTTTCTCAAAACAACAAGTTTGAAACTCAGCCTGAACATTTAAATTTGTGTTTTTTTTTCTTTGTAAAAAAACATTAAACTACATATTGACATGAGAAAATTCAGTTTAGAGTTATATTTTCAACCCAAGGCTATACATTATAAAGACCAATAATTTAAAAAACAATGTATTTTAAATTCCTATCTTTTTATATTTAATTAAAGAAGCTAATTTAATTAAGAAGCTACATACTTATATATTAGTCAATAACAATTATAAAAATGGCTTAAGTGCCTTATTTTTTCATCGAAATAAATTGTTTACTTTGTGAAACAATATTTATTCATTAACATGTGCACAGTACACGCAACACCTTTTAGCCATATGGGATTAAAAAAACATTCAGTTAAATTTAGAAATAAAAAATACATATTTATTTAACTAAAGAGGGAGTTCAACAGTCTTAGTTAATTAATAAGCTACTGTTTTACATTTTTAATATTCCGGAATATGCCTAAGCTAGTAAATAATTTGAAAAGTCTTCAGAGGCCAACTTCGTTCAGTGCAAAAAATTTATAGGCGTTTATATAGAATCCGAGCCTCAATTTTTGTATTAAACCTCTATATCTCTGACGCTTATTGGCATTGATATTACGATAATAATATTGCGTACTAAGAATGAGGTTAAGCTTTTATATTATAAAATGTTGTTATATCATATTTCTGATACAAAAAAGTTTCACTCATACACAAAATGCTGTCAGAAAACATTTAGTAACTTTACTAACACATTTTATTAGAAAATAAGAAAGTTTATAATTGCTTCATTCGGTGATGCCATTTGAACCACATGTGTGGTTAAGATGACCAAAAGCCTGACCTTTTTTGCTCGACATTGTATACTGATTTAAATGGTTTAATTGTGACTTAACGTTTTCAATGTTCAGAATATATAAAAGTATTACTAAACATAATTTCTTGTTCCCTAATATTTAATATTCAAAAGCAATCTTCTTTTTAATTCTAAAGTGGCCATTTTGGACCCAATTACTCTATCTACTTTCTATTTATAGACATGTATCACGTATATGCCTTGAAATACAGGTATTCTGCTCTCGTATAATTTTAAAACAGTCTGCAGCTTGTTTATTTCTTGTAAACATTCCATAATATGCGCATTGCACCACAGGCAAAAGAACCTAACGGTACTTTGTTCCTGTTTATTACATTGAGATACAGAAGATAAGAAAAATATAATGAAGAAAGTGCATTTTAGATAATAGATACTGCAGTGTTTGAATTTAAAGAACAAATTTTAACTTTTATTTTTAAATAACCCTTTGGAGTTTAATGTAATTAATAATTATATTCTTCCGGGTAGCTGGTGAACCGAGATATAATATGTGAAGCTTAGCTATTGTAAACTTAGAAGAAAACTAACACAATTAAAAATTAAATGCGTTTAAAATAGATTTTTTTTATAAAAAAACGTCTTTAGTTGACCAAATGTAAGTATAAATTACATGATTTTAGAAGATGACTCTGAATCAGTTTAAAATTAAACCAATTACAAATTTTACGTTAAAAATTTAAAAGTTAATTAAAAACAACATTTAAATATAAAATAAAAATCAGTTGAATTTTACCAAACAGGCGAAAGTTCAAAAAGATATTAAATTCCTCAGCAATGAATGAATGTTCCAGCGAAAATATAATAAATTCAGTTAACAAACATTAATTTTGAAAAAAAGGAAAAATGAATGCTTAACGATGTACTTCAACTTTCAACTAAGTAGTTGAATTTTCAACAAAAACAGATGAATTTTCAACGAGAAATATGATAGCTATAATGTAAAAACGACGAATTTGAATTATGAAGCTAAATAAAAAAAAGCGAAGCGAGCGCGATAGTCCCACGAAGCATATAGCAAGCACGTGAAACAGATGGAGGATGTTTGGTGTACTTGCAATTTTTTTAAAAGATAAATATAATTTCCTCCATATTCCCACTTGCGTTGTGCAGTGTCTATGTAACGGGCGTAAAGTTTTATTTCGGCCCACGGCGGAGTGCGCACGTGCGAATGTAAAATAAATGATTTTCAACCACGAAAAAACTAATTTTAAACATATTAGTACAAAAGTACTAATTTTAATTTATATATTTTTAAGATTAGAACATTCTTAAAAAGAAATTTATTGGAATAGCACCTTTGTTTGAACTAAGGGTCACTAATCATATTTCTCGAGTCCTGAAACGAGATTTGATTGGAATAGCATTTTTATGTGAACAATGGGGCAATAATCATATTTCTCGAATTCTAGAACCACGCCTGATTAATGCACTCGAGAAGATTTGTACTTGTTAAAGTCTACGAAAGAGAAAGGAGACCTGATGGCCTTAAAGTCTTCTTTACCAACAAATGTTGCATAAAGATAAACGTGCTACAGTCAACCCAACAACAGCCGCATGTGTGATGCGTGTCTCTTTGTTTCCTACACTCCCCCATATGCATAATCTATACTTGCTTGTAGACACGTAGGCCTTCTAAGGCCTTCCAAGGTCCAATTAATTTGTGAATATTGTCGGCGGCGGATTTAGGTATATGCCGCCCCTAAACCAACAGAAATTCCCAGCCCTTAATCGAACAGAAATTGCACGCGTAAATAGTCTGAAAAACAATTCACGTGCAAAAAAATTCCTTATAAATTTAAAAAAAATTATTGTCTTACCTTAAATAGTTAAGCTGCCGGATCGAATAAGGACACAAATTTTTTTGGTGCGAGCGCAGATGAACCCTGACAGGGCAAAAAGAAAAATGCTAAAAATAGTTTTTTTTTTACTGAATTTAAGCAAATTTCTTGCAGCAATTGAATTTCCAAAAAACGAATGTTCTAAACAATGATTGAAAAATATGAGAACTCATTCCGCTGGAGCCGGAAAAGTTTATGTGCCCTTACTCGAATCGGCAGTTTAAGTGGCCAACAAAATTTAACTTTAGTTTCCGTCAAATATCTCATGTCTTGTACATTTTAGATAAAACTTGCACTTATCTCAGTTAAAGCAGTCTAAATTGGCCGGATATATGGAAAAAATAAAATGCTCTAGTTCTGATATGTATCAAGTTATTGCGCTCTGAAAATCACCCTTTTAATTGAGTTTTATAATAACTGGGTCCTTAATCAAATGAATTATGTAATGTTTTGAATTACTCAATAAATTGCAAAAGTTAGTTGAATAAAACATGAATGTTTTCAGTCTATCTTTTAACATTTTTTTCCAAAATGCTCAGGCTGCATTTGTGCATCTGCCACTGAATATTGTCTACAATCTGACATAAATAAGCAACCATTAATCTAATCTAAGTTGGGTCAATATTTTTAGAGCAATTCAGGATTTTATCTTAATCAAATTGATGTCAGTCAATTTGAAACACATAATAACCATTATGACATGAAAATGAATCGTAAACAATACAACTTTAAAATAAATTTCATTTTTATCGCAGAGCAAAACCGGCCTAGCAGGTTCGAAACAACATATAGTTTTCCCCTAAAGCTGTATTTTTGTCTCTGCTGCTCTTCTTCGCACCAACATTTGCTATCCTTTAATTCTATATATTTTGCACATACTTTATAAATTGAAATTTTTTTAATAAGATAAGACTGAGTACAAATCTTTCTATTTATATGACAAGGGGTCATTGTATGATGGTTATCTTTTTAATAGAAGTACCAGCAGCAGTTTGCCTTGAATATCTCACGTGTTATATCCCAAACAAAATTGAACACAACAGCTTCAATCCCATGGGCTTCACATTCTCGAGTGCCTTGAAAATTTATTATTTTATGCGGGTAGCAACAGTTGCAAGGCCAAAAGTACATTTTTATGCATTTGTAGTAAAATGCATTTATGCATGTGTAGTAAGTAAATTGAAAGGTGACGCCCAAGATAACATTATGAACTGTTTACCACTACTTAATTTGCTCTAATTTGCTTTTGATTATGACTTTTCCAGTGCTGAAACTCATTTAAATCGATAATATTCAGAAGTTGTTTTCTCAGTAACTATTAATTTCACTGACTGAGAATCTTCTTTGAAACTAATATTTGATTTTGGAATCTATACCCAGAACCCAGAAGACACAATATTTTTGACAAAAATAAAACTGACACTATTTTGCAGCTATAATGTTGAAGAGTGTTTTTGTCTGACTCAAATTTCTGGGACTTTTTGTTACCAAATACCAAAGCTCGAAAATGAGGCGTCGGCACTTTTGCTCGACTTCAGCATCATATCTACAAAGATTAGCCTAAAAATTGGGATGAAATAATTTTTTTAAAAATATATTTAAATTTAAACGGGTATGAAACTACTTAAAAAATTTAATTGTATATACTATATTAAAAATAGAAAGATATCTAGCAAAAATCAAGAAGCTCTCTGAACTTATCACTCTCAGCCAATACTTCAAAACGAACGTTCAGCAAAAAATATCAATTGTAACAAAAGTCAGGCAGCACTGGAACGGTGATTGTACACATTCACAAATATTTTGATTTCAAGATAAAATGTCTTTCTCAAATGCATGGGTTCGATCCACTGTGTACTTGTTAAACTAATAAATTGATTAAATTGAAAATAAATTATCAAAAATTGTAAAAAGTTACCTGGATCTTTTGTTCTTGTGCATGACGCTGTTCTGTTTCTACGAGGGCGTTTCCAATTGAAGAAATGGATCTTCTCTCAAAAACACCTTTTGCAAGAACGGAACGTAGTCCCATCTTTAGAAGAGTTGACGTCATGATTCTTCAATTTTTCAGTCACAAAAAAAATGTCACAATTGTAGCAAAATGCACTTCTTTCGCGAACGAATCAAGCGTTGATTCAAAACTAAACATCAACAAGGAAGCCGGGCCCTTTTGTATCCAGGCCGCTTACCGACCGACGCTCTCTTTGCGCAAGCGCTTTAGGTTCCATTTCATTTTTTTTCACGGCACCCGCGAACGAGCTTCTTTGCACGTGTGCCTACTTGTAATATTATGGTCAGCCCCACGATTCGTGGTAAGCCCCATGCATAGCCCCCACTTTTTTGATTTTCTGAACGTCCGTTCGGTGAACTAATCCAACAGTTCACGCTTCAATCAGGATGGCTTAAATTTGCATTGCGTTGCATTGGCGACTGTTATGAATAATTGTGAATAATAAAATACAAAAATGTAGTCAGAGAAATCAGGGGGGGCCTGGGGGTCAAAGGCCAACCCGGTCATTTGCTAAAACGGCCCCGGAATCGTATCATTTGTTGCATGATTAAGTAGTAATAAGTGAATTTTGCTGGGGACCCACCGTGCATTTTCCCGGTTGCCGGTTGGCACAACTCGCCCCTGGGAGAAATTCATAAAAAGAAGCTAAGGAATGAACAGTACAGTGAAGATTCTATATTTTTAAATAATTTGTGCAAAATAATAAGTGTAAAAACTGTGGGATATAAGTGTATAACTCATTTTTCTAGCACAATTCTGAAGAAAATAATCATCTTTTTTCTCGTTCCAAAAATTATTATTTTGTTAATAAAATAATTACAAGGTATCCACTGAACTGGGAAATACGGAAATTGTTAGGACTGAAAAAAAAATGAATTTCGGGAAATGGAATTGTATTAAATTGTAAATCCTATTGAAATGTTGTTACAGTCTGAAATATTCCATTCTTCACCCATTCAATTTGTAAATTTTTAATTAAAAAAAATAACATTTGTCTAATATTCGGCAATGCTTTACTGATTATATAAAATGAGCACTTATTTATAAAATTAAATTGCAAAGAGTTAAATTTAAACTTTAAACGTTACAATTTTAATTGTTCTTTATAAACAAATTCTTATTTGTAAGTGAAATTGCTGAACTTTTTTATATAAATAACTTAAACAATTATTCAAATTGGAAAAATTCGAGTAAATTTAAAAGATATTCAGAAGATTTGAAAAGATTCACATTATTTTGACGTGTAAAATCATAGACCTCGATATGGGGAGTCGCGTAGAATTTCCAACTGGAATTTCCGTGGAGCACTTTCCGGGGAATCTTTCCACGTGGGATAGTAGGGATTGGTATCACCCTATGTGTTTGATGAGCAGATGTGTGGCGAGCAACGTCCAATAATTCGTTAATATTTGCCATGAATGGAAACCTGTGAGCAGTCCCGTGCACATGTAAAGTGCTGTTTGCGCTGTCACGTGTTATACCCAATCCAATGCAGTCAAAGCTATCAATAAGACCGCTACGAATAAGACCACTTCCCCTCATCCTTGCTCGAACCCATCGAGACGCTTCCCCCACCGGCACGCTCACTTCGAAATTCCGGTCAACCACTACCAATAGTGCCGCTGAAGAAATCGTAATTTTTATGGTTTTGAGGACAGTTTTTTCTGTATTATCCAAATAAATCAAATGTTAATTGTGATATTTTCATATTTTATAATGTTTTTCGACATTATAAAACATCATTCTTGTGTATAATATATCGTTTGAAACGATTTATTTTTACACAGTAATTTCCAATTTCCGCGTGCAATGTTAACACTATACAATAACATACGCATAATCACCAAATTCAAATCTTTATACAGCTTCAGATAAATCACATGAATTGAAGATAATTGAAAAAGATAACTATTTTTTTTTTCTCGAAACGTTAGTTCTACGATTTTCAACTCTTTCCTATTCGGACGATCATCAAATCGTAAACATAACAGTGGTGGCGCATTATTGGCATTGCGCATATTATACACAAGAATGATATTTGATAACGTCGAAAAACATTATAAAATATAAAAATATCAGAATTAATATTTAATTTATTTGGATAATACAAAAAAAAACTCTCCTCAAAACCATAAAAATTACGATTTCTTCGGCGGCACTATTGGTAGCGGCTGACCGGAATTTCGAAGTCAGCGTGAGAGTGGGGGAAGCGTCTCGATGAGCTCGAGCAAGGATGAGGGGAAGTGGTCTTATTCGTAGCGGTCTTATTGATAGCTTCGACTGTATTGTTACATTTTGACATCTCGATGCATATGTAGGTTATGTCGTTTATTAAACCGGCAGCATAGAAATGTTCCCCATTTACAGCAATATCCTTACTATTCCTTCTAAGAGCCTCCAAAGTACACCAAAATCGATGTTCAATTGAGTTACAAAAAGTTTGAGACAAACAGACTCATGATGAGAATCTAGGAGAAAATCATCATTTAGAGACTTTTTTCTCATTCAGAGCAACGTGAAGAGTTATCTACAAACTGCCAGTCACCTGTCAAGATAATTTTGTCAGACGTTATTTAGGTGAAATCGATGTTGATAAGCAGGTAGGTAAGTTATAATAATAATAAATAAAGTAGCATAATTTTTAAATCTTACGTTAGTCCGAACCGACCAGGCATTCAAACCACCCAAGCCGGGATGTAAAAACTAAGTCGTGACTGTCTGTATCGAAATTGATGTCTGGCACCGTTCGAAGAAATTTCCTCTAGATTTTCTGCATTTAACGAAGTGAAGTTATAGCTGGTAGTTAAAGTGAAAATACTTAATTGTATATGAAGACGGTCATGACTTTTTCTATGTAACCCGGCTTTAGTTTAAATGTCGACTACCATGACTAACCTAACACTTGGAAGTTGCATTGGGAAGTTATAATTTTATTCTAAGTGACTAATTCGCACTGTTAAATGAAAGAAAGTTGAAAATTAGGTAAATATTATTCCAATTAGTTAGCTTATTAACTATTACTTAGTCTAATATCGCAAAGGGAATAGTTGCTTTGACAGGTGTTCACCTGACTGACAGCACGGTTCAGCACTCCACCACTCTCAGCGTGAGCCAAAATTCAGTCTCTAAATGATACATTCCCCTAGATGCCCAGATGTGCAACTGCGTTCATAGGAATAAATGAGACTGAAAATTCTCTGAAATGCTCATTGTGAGACCAATGAAAATTGAGCTGCAAAAAATTTAAAACCAGCTTTTTTCAGTGTACCACATCATACCTAGCGTCTTAGCAACCTTTTTCTATTGTTCTCTTCGATTGTTCTGCGCTGGACTCGATCTCAAAGCTGGACTGGGGCTCTGGCTCTCAACCGACGGCTTCTATATTATGTTTTAGTGGTACATTTAAATTGAATCGTGAATGAACTCTGTACTGCACCACCATGGAGGTCGAGTCGAATGCGCGTTTTTTTAACGTGGGAATCCCCAGCAGGTCTAGTCCACATGTCAATGAAGCATGAATTTTTTCTTTAATAATGAAATTAATAACCACTTTCATTAAACATGCAAAATTCGCTCGATATGCATTTAATGTGGATATAAATATAAAAGCGCTCGAGTAAAGTTTATAAAAAGTTCTTATACTGAACCATCTATACTGCTCCATATAAATTCTACCAAATAGTCATCAGTCATGAATTACGTTTTTGTAATGTTTGAAAACAATTTTGATTATTTCTCACATTCGTTAACTGCAATTTATTCATAAATGTTTTCTTTATGTTCACGAATGTTTTCAAGTTTTTCCTATATCCTCTTGTACAAAAAATAATGCTTTAAACTTGACTCTTATCAAATATGCTTATTTACATAGAACATTGAGCTTTCGAATGACTATTCAATTTTTACGCTAGAATTTTTTTTCCTAAATTGTTAGGCTTCCAAGCCAGATTCCTGCAATTTTCTCGCCGATAGTATTATAGAGAATACTCTTCTTCATAAAAGTATGCTTATGGTTACAAATTTCTGCACATAATGACAAAAGAAACCCACATGTTTCATTGACAATTAGACTCAATTAGACTACATACATATTTGTCAAAAAAATGCTGTTTTTAAAATCTGTTCCTAAAGAAACGTCTTTTCGCAATTTTCCCACTTCCAGCATTTTTGTATAATTATTTATTTAATTTAATTATTTATTAAATTCATTAATTTAATATAAAACGTTATTTATTAAGACATTTAATTTAGTATACATATCATAAACAAATTTCTCTACGGGTACCCCTCCCATTCTCGGGATCAAAAAATCGATTTTTTTTATTGTCTCATTCAAACCTATAAGTCTTTATGTAT
>JAAAKG020066140.1:0-17576 GCA_010014905.2 Druon quercuslanigerum
CAAATTTAAGGTCACCACTGGATTCCTCGTTAAAAGTTACTTCAAGAATGACCTTGACCTTTTTGAAAAAATATTTATCTAGAGAGATATTTAGGTGTATCGAGACTTTTTGAATACCCTGTATATATTAGTATTGAAAGAAAATTATTTTGCTGTATTCTTTTTATCATTAAAAAATGCGCATTCTATCACAATAAAAATTATTAATGAAAAATATTCTGGCACTTGTATTGTTTTTCCATAAATTTAGTTTGTTTAAATTCAAAGCAGATGTAATTTAGGCAAAAATGTTGTTAAATAAAATATTATTGTCTCTTGTTTCCTACTTTCAAAAAGTTTCTTTTTTTTACTTTTTTATATATTTTTATAATTAGAGTTTATAACAAACTTGTAAATATTTTTGGCATCTCTTGTGTGGCTTTTCCAAGAATTTACTGCTTAAATTTTTAATCTTATTTTTTACGATCGAAAGAAAATCTACTCTCCTATTTAAAAATAATTGATAACAAATGTATAGATCTTTTTGGGGTAAAAAACTTTAGTCTCTTAATTTTAGTTTGTATCTTTTGTCGCTTTCCGAAAAATGTAATTTTTTAATCTTGAATGTTATTTTGTACGATTGAAACAAAATCTACGCGTCCTATCAACAATTATTCATGCCAAATTTCTAAATATTAAAATAATTTTAGATCATTTTTTTTAATTTTTAAGGTGTTTGATCCTTTAAAGGCATTTAAAAGGTTCTCAAGAAAGTTTTTAAATCAATTTTTCAGCACTTTGAAGGCTTTACTTGAATTTTAAATAAGTCCAAAAAATTGTATGCTTATCATTAGATTTCATGCAATTTTTACTAGATTTTACCACATTTTATTGTATTTCAAAAAAAAATTTAACACGCATTGAGGAATTTTATAGAAAATCAAAAATAAAAATGAAAAATGGAAACAAAATTGGCAACTGCACCGAAAACGACGCAGGAAATAACATCGGAAACGACGCCGGAAATTACAACCTATCCGACGTCGGAAACAAAATCGGAATTTGAGATCGGAGCCGAAGTCGCTTCCGGCTACGGTTTTGTTGTGAAATTTTTTTTATATGAATGAATGAAGTATATTTTAAAGTCAATCAAGTATTTCAAACGCTTAAAAAACCATTTTCTCGCATCAAAGTTTTAAACATTTGAAGTAAGCAAAAAGTTTTTCAATTCTATGAAATAGTTGATTGACTTTAAAATATATCTTTTCTATCACTTAACTTTTATTTCATTCAAAGAAAATTTACAACAAATTGGAGCCTGAAACAACGCTAGCTTGTTACCTTGTTATTTCCGGCGTCGTTTCTGGCGTGTCGCTTCCGGCGTCGTTTCCGATATCATTTCCTACGCCGTTTCCGGTGGAGTTTCCGATGTCGTTTCCAACGTCAGACTTTTCAGTAAGGTATTTCAAATGATTCTGAAGAATTTTGAAAATATTTGAATAAATTTAAAGGATTCAGAACCATTAAAAATATTTTAAGACATTTTAAAAGATTCCAAAGAATTTTTGACAGATTTCAATAAAGTGAAAAGATCTTGAAAAATGGTAGGGTTCCTTATGAGATTTAAGTGATTTTTAATAAATTTTAATATATTTAAGAAATGAAAAAAATGGGGGTTAATTGAAACATTACAAGGAAAAAATTTTGCTGCGGTTTCAAGGAATTTCCTGCATTTTCGGAAGATATGGAAGAATTTTATTGGATCGATAAGATTTTAGACTATTTGTTTAAAACTTCAACTTTTTGGTTGAAATGCTGTGTTTTGTATTAAATTTCACTGTTTTTCATTAAATTTCATTTCATATTTTTTATGAACAATTCTAAAAGATAAACTACATCATCAGAATTTTTATTTCTAAAGATTCATTTTTGAGCTTAGACATTTGAATATTTTTGTATTAGAAATTATTTATTTTTTGCAAATAACTTATGTATTACTTTTTCTTCAAAACATCTTTCGCGTAAAAAACGCGAATTTCAAATTAAAAATTCACCAATTTAGTACAATTTTTTTCTTTACAATATTCCTTTGTTAATCATTTATCATTTTGTTTTTATAATTTATCTTATTTGCTTGAAAATTAAAATATTTTGATGAAAATACTTTTTTTTGTTAAAAATTTATAATTTTAGTGGTTTATGTTTCTAGTCACAGTTTCCATTATTTAAGACTCATATTTTTAGAACGAAAACCATCTTTCATCCATTTTTTTTAAGAAAAAGGTTTTGAATAAATACGTCTTTTTGCAGATTACTTACTTTTTACAAAATGATAATGAAAAAAAATTGTAGAACGTTTCTATTAAGAAATTACATATTCGGAAGTTTTACACTTTTTCCGTAAAAAATAATTTTTTTTTTACCACGAAAACTATTTTACTTCCTCTTACTTTAAAATGTAACTGAAAAAAAAGAAAAATTTAATAATTCTTTGCCGAAAATTCTACTATTAAAATTTGATATCAAAATACTTTAAAATTAAAGTTAACAAAATGGCAGCGATATGTTTAAAAGTTTAAAAGAATTTTTTTTCAAATAAGGATATATATCGTTAATAAAGTTACATTGCTCTTTCTAAAAATTGCTTTCAATCAACCAAGATTATTCTGCGATACCAATGTTTTTAATGTTTTATAACTGCGTAATAGCTTAAGGGTCTACGCATAATTAATATAACTATTTGTAAAATTTGCTGTTGTAAAATTAAATTTTCAATAAAGAAACTGGTATAGGCTTCACAAAAATTTATTACTACAACGAGTATACATTTATATTTATATTATATTAATTCACTTTTTTCCCCTGTTTTTTAATATTATTAACTTTTTTCAAATAAAAATTTAACTATTTCACTTTTGGTTAAATAGGTAGCTTCGAAGGTTGACAATTTACCGATTTTTAGGAAAATTCAAACAGTGAGCGCATTTTCAAAATATTTAAACATTTTTTCAAGATTTAATTAATTTATTTTTAATTTTTAAAATCAAAACAAGCAAACTAAAATAAACATGTTTAGCCAAAAAGCATGATCTAAGAAAAAAGGATGAAAACGTTGATTTTTGAAGATTAAAAAATTCTTTGTGCGGCACCTTATGGTAAGTGTTTAGGTGTTTAGTGTTTAGGGTTATAGCTTTTTCAAAATCCTAAAAAAAAACAAAATGGATATTTTAAGCCAAAAAAAACATGATATAAAAAAAGACAACTTTTTGAATTTCATCGAAAAGTTGAAAATTCAAATGTTGATCGTACAAAAAATAATGAAAAATAAAAATTCCATTTTTATTTCAAAATATGCAAGAGACGAAAAAATGAATTAACTTAAATTGCGCTCCCTGAAAAAGTCTACAATTTACTTGGGTTTTATTTTAATCGTAAAAAATAAAATTCTAAATAAAAAAATATTTTTGTTTTTTAAAAATGACACAAGTTACGAATTAAAATTAACAGACAAAAGGTGTTTACCTGAAAAAGATCTCTAAAGTATTAATTCATTTTTAGGTAGGACAGGTAGATTTTTTTAATATTTAAAAAATAATATTAAAAGTAATTTTTTTTAAAAACGACACAAGTTGCAATAAAATGTTTAATAATAATTTGTATTATAATCGAATGTGTGTAGTCTGTAGTCTGTAGTCTGCAGACACGATAATTTTCAAAAGATTTATCAGATTTGATTCTGCTTTGTCACACTTTTTTAAGGCATCATAAAAAAACGAGTTCGTAAATCAGCTATTTTGGACGAAATTTCAAAAAGCGAGCGCATTTTCAAAATATTTGAGATAATTTTTTTTCAAGATTAAAAAATTCTATGTGCGGCACCTTATGGTACGCGGAAACTCAAATGATTTATCCTGACTATTCTTTCGATAGAAAAAGTGATTAATTTTATAGCTTTTTCCAAATACAAAAAATGGGCATTTCATTTTTCGGTCGTACTATGCAAGATACAAAAAAAATTAATTAATTAAAATTGCGCCCCATGAAAAGGTTTAAAAATTAAAGTCTTCGAACAACGGCAACAGGTACAAACTAAAATTAAGAGACTAAAGTAGTTGACACTAAAAATATCTAGAAATTTGTTATTATTCATTTTTAGTTAGGACACAAGATACAATAATATTTTATTCCATAACATGTTTCACCTAAGTTACATCTGCACTGAAAACCAACAAATTCAATTTATGAAAAAACGACACAAGATGCAGTAAAATGTTTAATAACAATTTTTACTTTAAAATAAATTGCGCATTTTTTTAATGAATAAAATAAGATAGTTAAAATACTTTTGTTCAAATACTATTGCATATAATGAATGGTGATGATATAAATTTATTAAAATTATATATTTTTTTCATGCTGGCTCAGAATAAAATTCAATGCAGAAAATTTTGCATTTTCTACGAAATCAAGTGCGAAACATGAGATACGCGATGAGAATGCGTTCGTTAAATCCTAAGGATTCTTAACAAAAGAGAATTCACAATCACCACAAATGTAACGCTTCATAGGCGCGCTCAAGCTGGTGAGTGAAGCGAGCTGCGCGCTTAGCGCGCAATCAGAATATGCCCGCGAGGTGTGCAGATTATTTTGTTTAAAGATACTTCATTTAAAAAAAAAAACATTTTTAAAGGTAGATAATAAATTTCTTATATCTCTATAATAATGAGCGCAGTTTATAGAAAAGAAAAGAAAATATATTGAGTAATGCCAAAGAGTAATGTATTTATTTGAGGCAGTATTACATAAGAAAACATTATTTAAAAACACAACTGTTTAAATTATACAAGAATGTTAAATAAATAATTGTTAATAAATTCTGAACCTTTAAGATGATCTCAATGATGTTGAGGATTAGGATTACCATAAGAATCTTGACTTTGATACTCATTGTGACAATTATGAAAGCGGCTTATATCCTTCTTAATTTACTATTGTTTGTCATCTTAAAAATTATTTTCTGGAATTTGAGACTGCTCGCGAAATTGATAATGAGAATCCAAAAATTTTTTTCGCTTTGCAAAATTTCTATTGACTGCCTGTTTTCTTTTTCTGAGATCTATCTGGCGCTTCCGATTGATCTATCTCGTGCAAATCAGGAGGTGGTTCCTCTGAAGAAGTATTATTTTCTGAAGAATCCTGAAGTCTGACAAATTGTTTAAAGTTGAATCTTTCAGATTTCAAGATACGTTTTTCTTGAATATTTTCACGAGGTGGAGCACAAAGAGTTCTAAGTTGTGCCAAGTCGGCTCTTAACTTTTTTTTTTCTGTAAAAGAAATGCTGATGAATAGAAAAATTATCAAATCTGATCCAAACGCTCTGGATGTTGACCAAGGATCTGCGTTTGCCAAATATTAAAAAAATTATTATTACGATTTGGTAAATGTTTATCCAGCGATAAAATAAATCCATCGTCTACTACGTCCTTAGCAGCAATATTATCTCATCTTCGGTTTTCGCAAAAACCGAAATATAGCAATCGAATTAATTTTAAGGCTAAAGCATTGATAGGATTTACAATACTTTACTTTATTTATTTTATTCACAATACTTTAATTTATTTAAGAATAAAATTATCTTAAAAATTACATTGTAATGATTGCAAGTGTTTTTAAAACTCTTTTCCCTGTTGTTTTAGATATTATCAAAATCAAAAAGCTAAATGAATATTGTGACAAATCTGTATTTAAATAACCAATTCTGAAATCTCTTCTATGCCCAAAAATTCCGCTTATGATTCTCCTGCCAGTTTTACCAATGTAGAATTAATTACAAGCAGTGCATTTAATTGAATAAATAGCATTTGTAATTTTTTTTATTTTATCAGAATCCTTTTTATCAGGAAATAATTTTTTAAAAGTGTGGTCTTTTTAAAGTAAACCTTTCTGTTAAATTTTTTTTAAGAATCTTCTAGATCTTTCCAAAAGACCTTGGATCTTTTTGACCTTGGATATTAGGGTGACTTTTTGATCTGTCATAGAATAATTTTTTTCCAATTTTTTTTAATATTCTCCACAGGATAACTATTGTATAACCGATCTTTTCGCTAAACATACGATGGGATTCATAATTCAAGTAACTACCAGATTAAGATGGTTTTTTTAAAACAATTTTTATTAGGTTTCCATTATTTATTTTTTGTATCGCTTAGGGACCTCACTTTAATTTCTTTACTTTTTTATAATTTTTAATTATTTTTTAATAATAGGAATTAACTGGTTTAATTAATTATTTAATTTTATTGTATATAGAATCTTATTTCTTATTTAAAAATTCATATTTTAATCGCAAAAAGTGAATTTAAATCATTTTTAACAAAAAATTTAAATAATTTTTCTCAAATTTATTTAACTTAGAAATAACAGCATAATTTTTATCAAAGGATCTTATTAATAAAAAGATTATGACCTCGATGTTAAATTAAGATAAATTATAAAAGAAGAATTTTATAAATTAATTCTGTTTGACTTTTAAAATCTTACATGATTTGAGTTAAAATTGGCATGAACCAGATTGATTGTTTATCTATAATCATATTTTAAATATTTGCACAAAGAACTTTACTTAATAAATAAATAAAATTAAAATCAAATTTAAATATAATTAAATTAATAAAAAATACTGTATATATAAATAATATACTAATATAAATATTTTAGTAAGGGGATAAGGAGATAGAATAAAATAAATAAATTTAATAATTAAAAAATGTTAGTTAAATATAAAAAGTATCGCAAACGAAGACTATTAATTTTTATTTATTAAATAAATATAACCGTGAGGTGTATCTTAAATATTATGAAATTGCCTAAATTCTTAGGCAAACGAAATTATTATAGAAATTTGTTTATTAAATTACAGAAAATTGATTAACAAATTATTAACAATGATATAGATAAATTATATACATCTTAAATTTGACATAAAAGTATTTTTTGTCTTGATTTTTAAAAATAAAAAAATTAAGAAGGTAAATGACTCTTTTTTCAGGCCAAATCTTCTTTGGGTGAAAATTGACCTTTTTCAATTTCAAAAAAAATTTTTAATCCAGCTATTTTAAAAGAAATTTTTTTTATTGTGTAAAAATACAAAACTCTGGCTCAAAATTTCACTGCTTTAATGAAAATTTAATTATTTTATACTTTATTTACTTTTTATTTAAAATTCATATTTTGGTATTGAGAAAATAACTGAATCTTTTCTACGCGAAAGTTCAACTCAAAAAAAAGTTTATCGTTTTTTATTAAAAATTCATTGGTTTTAGTACAAATTATATTTTCCTATGATAGAGTTAAAAATGCAACTATTATATTTTTGTAACATTTTTTTTATTTATATTTTGATCTTGAAAAGTCAGGTGGAATTTTTTTTTTGGATAAAAATTTACCTATATTTTTGAAATTTTTAAATAAAAATTTTGCCGGTTTCAGTGAAATTTAATATTTTTCGAGATAAACGTAACTTCTTGGATTTAAACTTTAATTTTTTCCTAGAAACTTATTCCTTATTTAAAAATTCATATTTTAATCGCGAAAAGTGAATTGAACTCATTTTTAACAAAAAATTGAAGTCATTTTAACACAAGATTTAAATATTTTTTCCCAAATTTATCTTTTAGATTTGAAAATTCTTTTGTGTCAGTGAAAACATCATTTCCAAAAATAATTCTTGAAAAATTCTTCTTCTTTTTTGAAGTATTTAAGTATTTTGTTTTAAGGATTTGGTTAATTCAATTTGTTAAGCAATAATTTTTTGATTTCTCAAGTTTTAAATTTTTATTTGAAAATTCATCTCTTTGGTTAAAAATTGAACTATTTGCTTGAAAATTTATCTTTTGAATTGATATTTTAAGAACTTGGGTAAAAGTTAAACCAAGTTGTTAAAAATTTTAGTTTATTTTGAATGCTTATGTCTTTCCTTGATGATTTATCTGTGTAGACGAAAAGCCTTTTTTTTTTTGTTTAAAATTATTTTTTTTACTGAAAATGTAACATTTTCCATATTTTTTAAGATTCATATTTTTTAGTTGGAACAACTCCTTTTTATTAAAAAAGTAATTTTCTTGGTTTGAAATTTCATATGGTGCATCAGTTTCCTGGGAAATTATTATTTTTGCTCAAAAGTCATATTTTTGTCAAAAAAATCAAATTTTGTAGTAAATAATTCGTCTTGCAGGTTCAAGGTTCAACAATTTAGATAAATTTTTATTTCTTACTTTATTGTAAAAAATAATTTTTTTGTGTTTTTTTAAAAATAAGTAAATTTAAAATTTTAAAATTTTAAATCCTAAATACTGCTTGATTCTGTTTTTAGAAGATTGTATGTTAATAATATTAAAAGATTAAAATGCTGCAGTATTTTAATATCGATGATTAAGGAAATACCAGAATTATTCAATTAAAAAAATGTGCATCTATTTATAAAAACTTGTTTAAACAATTATTATTTTATATCAATTTTAACAAAATTACACCTAGGAGTCACTAACGATACATTTTTAGTGGGTTCCGCAAAAAATTGGGCCCTATTAGCGAAATAATGTTAAAAATGTGAATTTTTTTAAATATTATTTGAATAATTATCAGTTGTTGCTAAATGAAAAAAAATACAGGAAGGAGTCATAGGCAAGACATTTTTGGTCTATTCTTAAAAAAAACTTGTGTCTTTGTTTATAAAAATTGTTTAAATAATGCTGCTAAGCAGCATACATTTTCAAATAATCATAATCAGGCACACATTCCCCACATATTCTATATAAAAATTGTGAAATTCAAACAACTTATCATTGTAAATCACAAAAAATGGCTTTTGTTTGTTAATTTGTTTAAAATATTATTAAAAATTTTTTCTAACTATAGCCTACTAAAAACTATTTTTAGATAGTAGTAACACTGACTCAGGCTCTTCTTTAGTCAATTCGCAGATGTTAAAAAAAGTTACATCTGAAAATGTAGGATAAAAATATTGTTTATTTTGTTGTTTAATAAAAAAAAAGTTTGGTTAAGCCAAATCAAAATCTTCGCACCGAGTCGATATACCCAAAAGCCTAACGGTCATTTAAAAAAAAAAATGTAAAAATCCATTAAAAAGTTGGGTTGCAGACAGACTTGTCCACAAAGAATGCTTTTGGCTACACTGTGATGTCAGATGCCCGAAAAATAAATTTTAAAGCATATGAGAATGTTTGTCACGTTTTTCTTATAATTCGGAATTTTTCGAAATACCTGAAAAAGTTTTATAATTTTTTCGAATAATTAAAAGCATCCAAATTATTAAGTATACTGATACCTTCTCTTTTAGATTTTTACTAGTTAGCTCACCTTCTTCTTGTTGGCCTCCTCTTTTTCGCATTGATGGCATGTGTACAATATCACTCGTGTTACCTTAAAGTATTTGAAAACAATTGACTCTTTTTGTAATAATTTGGAATCTTCTAAAATTGTTGCGAATATTAAAGAATTTTTGGGAATAATTCAAAGTATCTCGAATTTTATTCATTCGTTCAGATTTTTGTTGGAATGATTGTCTTAGATGTTTTCCTAATATCTCACCTTCTGGCTGCTGGTTTCTTCTTCTTCTTCTTCTTCGCACATGTTCCGGCTCAATTATTTGTAAATCTTCGTTTTCCCGAGAAGACGAAGCGATTTCAGGATACTCATGCTTGGACTTGAATTTGTTGATAAGATCTAACACTTCTGTGAAAAAAACAAATATCTAAAAATAGATTTAAAACTCGTCAAATCTGGTTATTTAAAATATTGTCAGTTTGTATCATAACATCGAGGTGTGAGCATCAAAATTTAATTATTTTTCGTACTTTTATTTAGTGGATAAAAATGATAAACTTCTTTTTGAAATAACAGACACACTTGAAAAATTAATGAATAAGCATGTCACTTATAACAGCAATGATACTCGATTGCTGTTATAAGTGACAAATTGCAAAAAAAAGATGTATGCAAATAAAAATTCTGATAATAATTCTATTGTGATTCCTGCTAATTATTCGAAGCTTAAGTTAGTTAATGATACTCGATCAAGTTTTGGAAAGCCGTGTTCTTGTGAATTATGTTTTATAGTGGAAGATCAAAGTAAATATAACTTTCAAGAACCTCTGCTACAATCATTAAAAGAAAATCAAAGAAAACAAAATCTGCAAAGAAAAAAATGTGGGAAATGTTTATCAATTAATTTAAAAGGTAAACCTTATAATTGTACAAAAAGGTTTAATGCAAAAGTTAAATTCATCATTAGATCAAACGTGTCAAAATAAAGATTCGATATCATTATCAAGAAAACAAGGTAAACCAATGGCTGTTAGTGTTTCACGAAACAAAAATGAAGCTGAACAGTTGGGGGGTATCCGCTGAAAATTTATCAAAAATTAGTAATAATTTTGGTTTGACAACTAAAACAAGTTTAGGAATCGCTAAATTACTTCGAAGTGCAATGAAAAAAAGAAAAATATTTGAACCTAATCTAAAAGACAACATTAAAGACTCCCATTTTGATGTAACAAAATGCCAGTTGATTAGCTCTCAACGGAAAGTATGCCAGAAGGAAAATATTTTGTATTTTGTAAAAATATTCAAAAACTAATCGATAATGTTAAGAAATCTCGTGAAGTAGATGAACCGTACATTAAAATTGGTGCAGATGGTGGTGAGGTTTTTTAAAAATAAAATAATCTATTCAATCGTTGGACAATAATTTGGTGCTTCCAAGCAAAGATTTCAAAGATTCTGGTGTCAATAAGTTATTTTTTATAGGTGTGACTTCCGAATTCGATTTCGAAAATAATATTATATTATTATATTATTATATTTTACATTATTCAATATATTGATTGTTCTGATGTCTCACAACTGTTCGTACCCGTGCGCTTGGTGTACCGGTCATAAAGATTTCTTGGACGCGATGGGCGTGTTAAGTAAAATTGGGAGTTGCATGGAAAATTTCAAAACTTGGAAAGGAAATGGAGCTAAAAAAGAGGATTGTAAAATTTTTTTAAATTGTTGCAATTTACGGATGATTTCATCAGACGAAGAAAAGCAAATTATTGACTTCATTGCACCATCCGAGTTACATCTGTTGATCGGAGTCGTAAACACCTTATTCAATAGCATGTACAAAAAATATAAACAAATTTGTGAAATGTGGACTACAAATCGCAATGCCAGCCGAAAAATCTTGTATCGAAGTGCAAAATTTAATGGATATTTATGCAAAACATTAGTAAACAAAGTGTTTTGACGCATTCAAAGAGATTGTAGATTCTCGTTTTTCAAATGATTTAAAATCACATTACCTTGACAAGATCGCTGTTTTAAAAAAAAAATTATTTAGGTTTAGAGATAAAAGTAACTCCAAAGGTTTACGCCCTTTTTTCATATTAAAGATTTTTGTGAGAAAAAAAAAGGATTGGTGTTCTACTCGGAGGAAGCTGTGGAATTATGTTATGCAAACTTTAAAAAAATGTGGATTAAGTATGAAGTGAAAAAGACACATCCGAAGTATGCAGAAAATTTACTTAAAGCTGTTCGCGAATATAATAATAGAAACCTTTACTTTACGAACACTTAAAGTTTGAAATTTACAAATCTATTTATTTTCAATTTTTGTTGTTCACCTTTATGAATTATCTCATATATTCATTAAATATTATGTAATTGTAAGTTTCCTTTAGTTTAAAACGTGCTAATATAGTTTCTTAAGAAACTCAAACTGTAAGTACGTGCATTTACTTGTAATTCTGTTTTGTCAAATAAAAATTATTTTTTAATTTAAAAAAGTACGGCTAGTTTATAATAAATAATAATGAAACAAGCAAGATTAAAAACACGGCATAGGTAATCATTTCAAGTTCATGAAAAATTGATTATAGGCACCATTTACAACAACTTTTGACTCGTAACTTTGGGGTACTGAAACATTTCATAAAAATTATTCAGCCCCACCGTGGGGCTAAAGGACCTAATAGATATTAACCTGTTGAACTTTTTTGATGAGGAGATTCAGGACTAGGAGGAGGATATTCATTCAAATCCAGAGCTTGACGTGCTATTGAAGTTGGACTATATCTCGGAGATGATGCCGTACGGCGTCTAGAAGTCGCGAGTGGATCTATTATATCCTTATCTTTTTTAGATGCATTTTTTCCAGTTATGATGTTTCTTATCACACCTGATGCGTCTGTAAAAAGACAAATATTGGAAAATATATATAAAATTGATTACATCCAAAAATATATTATCGAGATACTGATTAAAAAAGGATACCGATTATGATAATTACCACTTTCGTTGAAGAAATGTATGTACATTAGCACAAGAGCACTGCAGAAGAACCTCATTTTCTTTCGAAGAGATTAAACTGACTTGTTCATAATGTCAAACGGAAAAATTTAGAATTTTTTAAATATCGTCTCGTCGTTTGTCGTAGGTTTGCAGGTAGTGGAGGGAAAAATAAAATTTTTCTTAATCTTCAAAGATCATGACATGCTACACATATGGTTACTACTTTATAACTGCGTAACAGTTTGAGATTCAATGCCTCAATAAAATTAATATTTGCACATCAAATACTACATGTCAGACAAATCCTATCAGTGAAAATCAACCACGTCTCAATAAAATGTCGTTAGAATTTTATAAGCTTGCGTTTGGAAGAACCATTTGTCAATTGTTGCCAAAAACAAAAGAATGAAGTTAACAAAATGGCAATGATATTCCTTGCAAAAATTTTTCCATCTTTCCCTATTTAAAGTTTGGATTCGATTGGATCCCTGTCAAAATATTTAGTTTAGAAATAACTAATTGGGGCCCCTATCAAAATATCTAGTCCAGAAAAAACTGGTTGGAGCCCCTATCAGAAGATTTAGTCTAGAAAAAACTGATGTCAGGTTCTACTAAAGAATCTCGTGTCTCATATAGGTATAGCAAATCTCTCTGTATACTATTTTTTTAAAGAAAAACAATCCATACTTATAAAAAATTGTTAATAACCAAAAAACTACATTTACTGTTATTAGAAAAAGCTGTAAAGTAATCTACAATGGGAAAAAAAGAAATATTACAGAAAGAAAAATTTCAATTGATTACAATTAACCATTAAGAGTTAAAATCAAAATACTTGACATCAATTAATGTTTGTTTTTTAAATAACTTTTTTGTCATATAAATTAAATATTCAAATCAATGAAATATTCATCAAATTCGCCAAATTTCGTTTTTTCGAATTAAAAACTCAACAATTTAGTTAATTTTTCTTCTTTCTTGACTGCAAAATATTTCTATGTTAAAAAATGGTCATTTTGTTTTAAAAATTCGTCCTTTTTGGTTAAAAATTCAACTATTCTGATGAAAATTTATTTTTCGTTCTTTTTTTTTTTTTTAATTCATCATTTTAGTTGTTTACGTTTTAAGTTAAAATTTCTAACATTTGATTTAAGATTCATAATTTCACTGAAAAACTTATTTTTTATCCCAATATTTATAACAAAAAAAAATGCTGTGCCTATTATTTTAATATATTTTCGAACACATCGCTGACTTTTATTTAAGTTCAAACATTTTTTTAATTTGCCAACCGATTTCGTAACAAACTATGTTTTTTAAACTGAAATAAGGAATCTTTGACTAAAAAAGACAAATTTATAACAAAATAGTAAAATTTTTAACCAAAGATTCTTTTAAGAAATTTTTCAAAATCTTATAAATCTTATAAAAACCCTTTCGATATCTTCCGAAATTCCAGAAAATGATTATATACCACATGAAAACTTATTATCTGAATAAAACTCTAAAAGTAACCAGAATTGTTCTAAGAATTTAAAATTTAAGAAATCAAAATAAGATTCAAATAAAATTTAAAATCCTATTGAATGTCCAAAAAATTTGTTAATGTGCATGATTCCTGAAAATTATTTGTTACAAATTTTTCTTTTTATTTTGGTTTGACAACAGTAGGCATAAAAAAGTTGAAAGAAAAAAAAAAGAAAAGGGGACTTGGTTGGTTGCCTTCACATGTTTTCCTCTTTTTTATTTTTTTCCAAAAAATAAAGGGTTCTTTTCTTTTCTAGAAATATTTTTTCTTGTTTTAGGAAGCAATAAGAGCACTTGGTTCTGGATGTCCAAATTTAGTCCTTAGATTCTTGATTTTATTTTCAGGAATTCTCCACATGTTCCAGAAAAAATATTTTTAATCATATCGCTACCATTTTAATAACTTTAAACTTTTGTTGGCAATAATAAACAAATGCAATAACTTTAAAAAAAAATTGCTTAATAAAAACCTACAGTTAACCAGATTTGTTCTTTCCAACACAAGCTTATAAAATTCTAGTCCCATGATATTAAGAACTGTTTAATTTTCCCTGATACGAAATGTCTCAAATGTAGTATTTGATGTGCACTTATAAAGCAGTAAACACTTGAATGGCATTATTAACCTTCGAAGCTTAAGAAAATTTTCATTTTTTCCTCCGCTACCTGAAAACGAGCGACAAATCACCAGTATTTATACAAACGAGATGCTTCCTAAAAAATCGTAAATTTTTTCGTACGACATTTTAAACCTGTCAGTTTCATCTACTTTGAAGGAAAATGAGGTTCTTCTTCGGTGCTCTTTTTCTTATCTACATACATTACTTCAATGAAATTGGTAAGTATCATAATCATTATACTTTTTTAATCAACATCTAAATAATATATTTTTTGATGTAGTCAGTTTTATCTATATTTTCCTATTTTTCTCTTTTTAAAGATGCAGCAGGTTCGATGAGAAATATCCTAACTGGAAAAAAGTCTTCTAATAAAGATAAAGGGCAATTGAATCCACTCGATACTTCTAGACTCCAGACGCCATCATCTCCAAAATATGATCCAATTTCAATAGGGCGTAAAGCTCTGGATTTAAATCAATTTCCTCCTCCTAGTCCAGAATCTCCTCATCAACAAAGTTCCACAGGTTAATATCTGTCAGGTCCTTCAGACCAGATTTGATGAGATTTGTATCTATTTTTAGATATTTCTTTTTTTTTTTACAGAAGTAATAGACCTTCTCAACAATTTCAAGTCCAAGCATGAGTATTCTCATATAGGTTCATCTTCTCGAGAAAACGAAAATTTACAACTGATTGAGCCGGAACATGTGCCATTAGTTCGAAGAAGAAGAAACCATTTTGCAGAAGGTCAACCAAGAAGTACAAATCTGAAAGGAGATGGTATAATTATTTTGCATAATTGAGATGTTTTGAATTATTTGCGAAAATTCTCTAATTTTTCCGAGTATTTAACATTTTTTTGAATTATTACGAAAACTTTAAAAATATTGTTAGATGCTTTAGGGTATTTTTTGGGGATTTGAAGATTGAATCTTCATGTATCTTCTCCTTAAGTTTCCTTAATAACTCGCTGGATGACTCAATTTTTTAAACTAGGGAATTCTTTTTGACATAATCCATTCACTCTCTGCCTTGATTCCGGGATGAACATCTTCTAAAACAAAAATTAACTTTGCAGGATAATTTTTACCCGAAGCGAGGTATTCTCAATAAATCATTATCCCTCTAAAAAACGATCTGCAACAAATTGTTTTCTTTTTTCCGTGTGATGAAAGACATTTCCAAATGTCTCTACATACGCTTAAGTTTATCATTTTTTCTGAATGCTTGGCTAATGCATATCTTCGATCAACATCCAGATCATTTGGATCAGATGTTATGATGTTTGTACATATATTTGCATTCATTTTACAGAAGGAAAGAAGATAAGAGCCGAATTGGCAAAATTCAGAAGCAATTATGTTCCACCTACTGAAAATGTTGAACCAACGCCTGTCCGGAAACCTAAAAGATCCCAAATAAGACCTAACCGGAAAGCTGATTTATTTAACTTTAAACAATATTGCAAACCAGAGGATTCTTCAGAAACTAATAGTTCGGCAGATAACCCACCTTCTGCTTCGCACGAAATAGATCAATCGGAAGCAGCAGATGGATATCAGAAAAGGAAAACAGACAATAGAAATGATTTAGGCCAAAAAAGATTTTCGAATTTTCCTGATGAATTTAGTCAGAAGTGACAACATCCGGAAAATAATTTACAGGATGCCCAACGAAATTCAATGAACTATGATATGAGACGCTTTAATAGTGCTTACTATAATTATTAAAGTGAGGATCCTTCTCGTAATTCTAATCCTAATTATTATTCAGATTATAATTGAGGTTCAGGATTCTTATGATAATGCTCAGTACACTCGCTGCTGTTGTTAACATCCTTCTATAATTCAAATATGTATTTTTCGAATAATGTTTTCTTATGCTACACTTTTCGAAATAAATACATTACTTAGTGGAATTATCGTATCTTTTTTATTTTATTTTCTCTACACTGTCCCTATCATAATAAAGTAATGAAAAATGTATTAAAATTTAAGAATTTAGACAATCAGCGTAAAATGTTTCCATTGAAATCGGAAAAAAAACTTTTCACCCTTTTTGTATTTTTTCCCATTAAAAATATAAAAAAATAAAGGAAAGATAAATGAGAAGGCAACCAACCAAATGCCCTTCCTTCTCGGGTGTTGAGTCTTAGGTCTCAAAGATCATCATCGCAGCGGTGCTGTTCCTGCCGAATACAAATTTTATTTTATTTTATATTTTTTGCCTTATAAAGCGTGCTCTGTGAGTGCTGCAAACTTGGTGATTATTTTTTGCAAATGTTTTGTATCGTTATTTGGCAATAATAAAGATGAAAAGGGCGAATGAAATAAAAAAAGAGAAGGAAGAGGGTTTGGTTAGTTGCCTTCTCATTTTTCTTTCATCTTTTTTTATTGTCCAAATGAAAAATGATTTATTTTCTATATTCCCCCTATATTTTTATTAATAATCTCAAAATTGAAGAAATTTAAATGAGATTAAAAGCAAATTTAAAATCCTAATTAACGTCCAATAATCAAGTTAATGAGCGGAATTCTTGAAAAGAAAATCAAAAATACGACAACCAAATTTGAACAATCACCACACAATGTTCCTATTGCAATCGAAAAAAAATCCCTTTTTCTTTATTCCTCCTAAAAATAAAATAAAAAGAACTTCTTCTTTTGGATAAAAACAAAAAAATATAAAAAAGGACAGAAATGCTAGAAGAAACTGTAATCGGTGGTATTGTAATAAAAACAGATTTTAATTTCAGATAAAAAAAAGTTAATTTAAGCCAGAAATACGAATTTCAAATTAATCAAAAATTTTTATTTAGCACGTAGGCGTCTATAATGTATTATTTTCGAAACAAATATTTTTTTCATGTTACGTCGACCCTCAAACTATTCCGCTGTCATGAAACATTGAAAACCTTGGCATCGCGGAATAATCTTTAAAAATTGATCAAAATTTCAAGAAAAATCAATAATAGTTTATTGAGTGTATACATATATCCTTATTTATTTTTCCTCTTACTATCTACACGGAGAGAAAAATACTGCTGCAGTCAACGCGCGCGCATCTGTGGCCAATCAGCCAGCGAAAACTTTCGCT